>WSFP011429146.1:0-21871 GCA_009831015.1 Picea engelmannii | reverse complement strand
AGCTTGCCTATCAACATTTTAGTGCACCAGGCTTTTTCCACCATTTTTTGGTAGAGGCTCATTCTTGGTTGAGTGGTCCTCGGGTCCTTAATCCCTTCGGCTTCTTGAATGAGTTCATCCCATTCCTTGCTCTGGCACTGGTTGTTGACTTCTCTTTCCCACCTGTCTATGATTGCTTTCCCTTTGGGGTCGACCTGCTTGAGGAAGGTTTCCTTGGCCTCTCTGGCCGCCTGTTCCACCTTCGTGATTTTCTAGGCGCTTGTTGGATGAGCTTCCCCCTGGGGGCCTCTCTTGCTCTGGGTCTTCTTCAATCTTGTCATCTCTGCTTTTTTTGGGTGGTTCTCGACTTGAGTTCGTCCTCCACTTTTTTCCATTACTTCTTGGTGCTTAGTATGGCCTCTGTGATTTCTTCTCTCCGATCTATGGTTTCCTCTAGTGTTGTTTCCTTTATTGGGTTTCCCCCGCTGCTGGCTTCTCCCAGGAATCATTGATTTCCCAAAGAAGTGTCCTTTCCGGTTTTGTCGCATTGATTTGAATCGTGTGTTCTTGGGATCCCTACCGTCATTCCTGCGTCGCTCCCCTGTTTTGCACCTTGTATGCCAATCATTTCCTCCCCCCATACCTGTGTATAGGTGATGCATACTCAACCCTATCCATGGCCAACCGTTTTGTTCTGTGTACTTTTCCTCCTGCTGGATATCCCTCCTATGCACCCATGAGTAGTCCCTGTACTCCTTTCTAGTGATAGGGCCGCCATATTGTATCTCCTCCTGTGGTGTGACATGGGTCTATATTGGAATTCATGTTGGCATGTTGGCCTTTCGGATTTTGATGGGCTCCTACATGCCTTCCGAGTACTTCTGTGCCTCTAATCTCGTTGTGGTCGTCCGTATTTCGACTGCCCTCGTAATCCTTTACCGCTATTTGAATGCAGTCAGTTCAAAACTGACCACTTGGTATGTTACGCATATTGTGTCCAGTTTTGGTCCTGCTTCATTTGCACCTTCGTTAGCTATTATGTTTGCTAGGCCATTGGATGTCCTTCGTACCCATCGCAACTCTACTACGAGCCCCAACTGTATGTGCTCCTAAACTCTTTGTAGGGTCTACGCTAAGCGTGAGTGTTTCTGGATTTTGCCCATTTTGGTGTCGTTTTGGAGCTTCCTTACTGTGTTGATTACTAGCATGGAATCTCCTTCCACTATAGTATTGATTATTCTTCCCGACGTAGAATCTCAAGGCCGGTCTCCAGGACTCCAAACTATGTTGCATTGTTAGTTGAGTTCCCCAAACTACTAGTATATAGTCGAATGATATTTCCTTGATTGTCCTTGATAACTCCTCCCAACCCTGTCTGGCCTGGGTTACCTTTTGATGCCCCATCAAAATTCAGCTTGAGGGAACCCTCTTGTGGTGGTTTCTAGTTGTGTTCACCTATTTGGAGTTGTGTTGGTCATCTCACTTGAAAGGGTTTGTGTCCGTCCTTCAGTCGAAAGGCCTCAAGAATTATGAGATCCTGGGTTGTGAGTTGCGCACTTCTTGGTTGGCAGTTGCGGCTCAGTATCATTTCTCTTGTCATGGAGATGATGGTTTCCTTGATCTTTTCTACCATCCATTTTTGGTTCTTGAAGATGTGTTGGTTCCTTTCTTTCCAGACTGCCCAAATGATCATTCCGGGAATGAGAATCCAACTGAGATTCACCTCTTCATTATCGTTGTAGTTCTCTTTCCAAGTATTTATAGTTGCGGATACATTCCCTATGATCCTGTTAGTTTGTCAGAAGATGTTGGTCGCCCAGTCCCAGACTTCTGCTGTGAGGGTACATTCATCCAGGAGATGGTTTGTTGTTTCCTCTTTTTCTTCACATAGGGGACATCTAGAAGGTCCTATGAAACCGCGCTTCCTGAGGTTTTCCCATGTTAAGATTTTATTATGGAGTATTAGCCACTAGAAGATTTTTATTTTTGGTCACTGTGGGCTATTCCAGAGCTTAACCCATTGTTGCGCCGGGTCTTCTTGGTCCTGGTTTGTAATGTAGTGGCGTACTTCTTTGAGGTTGAATTCCCCACCGTCCTTGTGCCCCCATCGCAGCTGGTCCATTCCTTCCACAACTGCTTTTTTTCGTTTCCCCAGATCCTCCTCCACTTCTTATATTGTTGTTGCGGTTTGGTCTCTATTATGTGGGGTAAGAGTGTTCCAGATTCTCCATTTGTTGCAATTTGTGTCTTGCTTCCAGTATTGGTAGACTCTGGTTTTGCCTTGCACAAGCATCTTCTGTTGGATTTCCTTCCTTTCGGGTTTTTCCAATCTAGGTTCCTGTTGCCAGGCATCCTCCCAGAATCTAGCGGTTCTGCCATTTTTGACTTCCCAAAAGATGTGTGATTGAATCCAAGTCTTGTTGCGCCATGCTAGGTTCCAGATATCAGACCCTACCTCGATGCCTCTGAGGAGGATTTTGTCCTGATCGCTTATGTTCGGGGCATATTTTTCCTTCCATAGGTTTACCCATAGCTTCGTGGTTTCCTTGACCTAGCACCACCAAAGTTTCACCCCATAGGTGTCATTGGTAACTTGCGGGTCATGTAGCCCCATACCTTTGTTGTTTTTTGGTTTACAAATCTTCTCCCAAGCTTCAGGGTGTGGATGAGTTCGTGGGCATGGATGATATTGTCCATTATTTGTCTTCCTTCCACGAAACCAGCCTGTTCCTGTGAAACTAGTGTGGGTAGGAGGGGTTTCAGTCTATTTGCTATGACTTTGGAGATTAACTTGTACACCACAAAAGGTATGCGGGCTTGGCCCAGTTAAGATTTGTTCCGTGACTAGACCACGTCCTTACTCGGGTTTGAACACAAGACCTAACCTTCATTGCAAGAACGACTTTACCATCCAGCTGCCTCTGTCGACCTTCTCAAGGAAACAAGGGTTATACAGGTCATCATAAACAATTTTTTCTTAAATAACTGAACAATTTTATTTCAAGGAACATACAATCTCAACTGAAATTACCAACTTAATCTAGAACCCATTCTAAATTTTCATCAATAATTGAATCCACATATAATAATCTAACTAATCTATCAATGAAAAGTTTTACACCTGTGTACCATAACTGAAGGCGAAGAATCCAGAGTGGTTGTCCCGCACTTGCACTCCGTCCCGCTTCTGCTTTCCAACCAATGAGACATCACCGGTACCTCCCAACCAACGCTAGGGGTACTTTTCTTCCCCCTGAGCCCCCTGATCCGCAAAGGGGATAGGCAAACAACTAGACAATAAGCTAGCGCCCAACTCGCCTCCCAAGGTCGAGCTACCACTCTCTAATCAAGCTGGGCATCCCAACTCCCACAAGGTAAAATCAGTCAAGAAAAATATCAGCAACGTAAACTTATGCCTGGCAGGCGTGATCCATACTCCTCCTCTGCCATCATTTTTATAGAGTTTTCTTAGTGATCAGTTTCCCAAACCCTCTTTATATTATTTTTATTAAATTTAATTAGGATAAACCTCCCCCATACACATGTCACCCAATCCCTTAGTTACATCAGAAAATCAATTTATTAATCAATTAAATTTGCCTATGTTCCTCACCCTCCTAAAAGCGTTCACAAAAACGCTCCTTGACGTCCCTTACATTTATTAAATGACTGTCGCCTTTCTTAAAACCTAGTTGAGTTCAAAATTAGAAGGTTCCAAAGACTATATTTCCTACTATGTTAGACATTCCCCTTTTCCTTAAGTTTCCCCTTTTCTTCTTAGTTCAGATTTAACAAGTTTAGATATAAACAACCATTTACCCCTTTAATATTTTAATCCTTCATTAAAATTTTACTTTAATTATTAATGTTTGAATTTTCTTTACCCCCCTTCTTGTTACATGTCCATTTAGTTTTTTTTTTTGTTCACATGTTCTACTTAGACCTAGGTTTTAAATTCACTAGGCTCATCTATAGTTTTTAAGGGAAAATTAGTTATTAAAATTTACTCATACTATCATTCATTTTAAGGCCGACCAGGTCCTAAGGAGGCATAGTTTTCTAGGTACTAGGTTCATCGACCCACCAATGTTAACAACAATGATGTGACCTTCAAGACGCACTACGTGCTCCAAGGGTTCCACTCACCTTCACTCATATTTCATTTATGCAACGTGCCCTTCAAGACGCACTACGTGTTCCAAGGGTGCCACTCGGCTTTTGACTGATTTTGGTAGACGTCAAACCCCTGGAGTCAATACTTCGTCAGGTGACCTTGTGGGGGACTAAGGGACTCTAAGGAATAAGGACCTACCTTATTTCGTGCCCTTTAGAATCTTTGTGAGCCACTATCTCAGTCTTCCCTCACGACATCGTGGATCTCTCAAACAAGGTAATCGTTAACCTACCATTTGAGCCACGACGGGAGTGCTAGTAGGTTGTGGCAGGGATGTTGCCACACATCTCCCTCAATATCTTTGTTTTTCGTGCATGACCCCTTTACTCCAAATGTGAATCTGATTAGCTAGCTATCTTCATCCTGCATCCATCAACAAACATGTCAGCGATCCATAAATAACATCATATTATATTAGTCATATGTCACATATGAAATAACATAAATACACAAACCATAAACATTCCACTCCCTGACTCTGTCTGAAGTCCAAGGAGGTCCATCGATGCCATCGACATCCTCAATCTATCAAGATTCCTGCACACTCAGGAGAAACCAGTCAATAACACCTGTCTATACATAATAACATAACATAACATCGTAAATCACAATCTCATCATCAAAATCCCTATGCGAAGAAATCACTCATATAAGAACGGGATCACTTGCACGCAAGTGTCCTTAAGGAATAAGTCACATCAGAAGTGCGCACAAGAGAGAGATTTTACATACACCCCCTCTTGTTTTAAGCTTCGTCTCGAAGTTTCACAGTATACAAAGAAGAAATAAGTATTTGACAATATCTAAATGTCTAGTTATCAACAAAAGGGAAACTGTTGACACATATCATATGCATCCTCCCAGGTCGTCGAGTGCGGACTATAGTTGTCCCACTAGACCTTAACCTGATTTACTATTTGATGTCTTAGTTGTCTAATGTGATGGTCGAGAATGCGGATTGGCTTCGCCGTGAGCACACCCTCGCCCAACATCCTCCAAGAACTTTGTCAATCACATGCGTAGGATCACTGACCTAAATTCTCACACCAATACAAGATAAACATTGTGCATACGCCTTAAAGAATGAGGCACGACTAGCCGTTAGGCCCTTCATAATTATGGTCACATGAAGCACATCGACAAACCCTTCTACTGATCTTGCGCTTCTTCCATCCACCTTTGTATCATCATAATTATTCCTTCACTTCTTGGAACGCTTCTAGTCCTACCAGGACCCCATTCTCGAGTCGATCCCAACTCAAAGGCATCTGACATGGTTTCCCATAATGGAACTCAAATGGCACCATATTAATGGTTCTTTGATGGTTGTTGTTGCACGCAAACTCGGCCAGCGGCCAAAACTATTCCCAACGTTTCTGTTGGTCCAACACACACATACGCAACACAACCTTCACAAATTGGTTCGTTCCTTCGGTCAACCTGTCTATCTTAAGGACATGATGTACTAAAGTTCAATGGTGTTCCTAAGGCATCTTGGGAAACTCGTCCGAAATCATCTTGCAAACAATGAATCCCTTATTGGATATGATTCCTTTGGTACGTTTGGAAGTCTCAACATCTTGCTGATATAAAATCTAGCTATATTTGGCACCTAATGTGTCGTACACACAGTGAAAAAATGTGAACTCTTCATTAGAGTGTCAACTGTCACGACAATTGGGTCGTGCCTCCTTGCCCTCAATGACAATTCAACAGTGAAATTCATTGAAATGACCTCTCATGTCGATTCTGGAATGGCACGTGGATTGTTGGCCCTTACCAAGTTTTGAGGAAACCTTGGTTAGGTTTGGACCACCTTTAGACTTCGACAGGCTGGTCAAAGATGGAGCACCCAGGCGGAGCTGAGATCGTGGATCTCACTTATTTTGAGGGCTATGTGGACCCAGTAAGGGGTTCTCTAGGGTTTTTGTAATGGGTTATGGGATGTCGGCCCATGGGGTTTACACATGATTAGGCCTTATTGTAAGGGATTGTAAAAGTATAAATAAGTAAGAATGTATGGTATAAGTAGTCAATAGCTTGTGGAGCTAAGTGCAAGTAGCTTGAGCGTCTTTGTGCCATGGAATGTATGTGAGTAAGGCTCTGTGCTCGATAGAGAAGTTGGCTTTCTGCCTTGACCTAGTTTGGAAGGAGGATCTGGTGCTCAGTGCACAGATCTCATGTCCTATGCAAAGCTAGACTCTATGGCTTAGTGCACAGGAGTCACAGAATGTAAGAGATTGAAGAATAATAAAGAAGACAAAGTAGTTGGTGGACATAGCCCCACACTGGGGTGAACCACATATATCTTGTGTCTTTGGTTTGCTTTGTGATGTGTTATTTATGCTATTTATTTGTTTAGTTCCTTGATTATAATGTATGATAGATAGATCTGTTGATGCTTCGTTCTTTACTTAAAGATGAATGAATGTTAAATCTAACTCAGTGTTGTGTGCTAAGTGGTTGAAGTGCTTAATCTTTATTGTTACTGTGTCGATCTATCTTTGGGTATGTTCTGCAATCTTAATAAAGCTAATGAAATAATGCATGCCACCTTCTAAGTATTACTATAATACTCTACGAAGTGTTATTATCACATATCTGTGTCCCATCTTGGTTATAGACACCTGAGTCTTGTAACCCCCCTTCTTCTACCTCGGGTGAGACTTCGCCTACTTCACTGGTGTTGTCGAAAGGGCCGGTAGTTAAAATTTTGTTGGTGCGTTGCTAAAGCATTGAACCTTGGGTCTGCCCATGTGCTAACAAATGGTTCTGTTTCCACGACTTGAAACTGCGATTGTTGGGGACTTAAGTAAAGAAAAGACAATCTTTGTGCATATATCTATTGCTGAAGTGCGCAGTACTCTACTTGACTTGCGAAGCTCTATGCTAAGAAAGAAATATGATCTGAAGAAAAGAGGTAAAGATCTTAAAAGAGGTAAAGCTTTGTGCTTTGATAAGAGTAAAATAAGTGAAAATTTTTGTTTCGAAAGCATGAATTTAGGTATGTTTAATAGATTTTGTCCTAGTCTGAAGGCTAGGGCGCAGTTGGAAGAAAGAGTTTATCTAAGTAAATCTAATGGAAATGAATAAATATATGTTATTCCTATGCATAGAAAGAGTTTTTGGACTAATAAGTGGATTCAGGAACCTAGAAAGAATTTTTGCAGAATGCGGGTCCAACACTGTGATCCTAGTGCGCAGTACAAAATAAGTTGGGGAACATTTAAAAGGAAAAGAAGATTAAATTTGTGTTATAATTGTAAAAGACCAGGACATCTTGCTAAGGAATTCCCTAGTATAGGTCTGATTTGTCTTTGTTTTAAAACTATTGGTCATGAGGTTGAGGATTGTCGAAGGATGATTGCTAAAGTTGAATGAATGAACATGAGACAAAAAACTACGAAGAAAGTCAAGAGAATAAGAGCATGTGAGAGAATCATAAAGAGAAAGAATCAAAGAAAGATCAGACTATGTTATTACAGTTAAAAGAAACGGTGAATGTTCACAAAGATGTCAGTTTACCAGATATCTTGAAAGTAAAACAACACATAAGTGCAAGAATAGAAGACTTCAACATAGACTGTGTCTTGGACGAGGAAACACAAGTGAATATTATGACAAAAGGCACTTGGGAAATTTTGGGAAAGCCTATCATGGTACCTTCACTGGGAAGGATAGGCTTGTTCAAGGGTAAGATGATAACCTTATGTGGAAGAGTTACTAATGTATCTATTATTGTTCATGGAACATCGACTGAAGAGGAATTTGAAGTCATTAAGTTTGTTGAGAACAACACCCCTTTCCCACTTTTTCTAGGTAAGACTTGGATTGAGAAGTATCAGATCAAAATAAAAGTAGAGGAAGAAGCTACAGAAAATAAAAAGAAAGAATTAAGGGATTTCATAGCTAGAAAAATAGATCGACTCATAGAAGAATGAGAGGATAAGTCGAAGCAACATAACCAAGTAACAATGCAGGAGGAACAAAAAGAAAGAGATTTAGTTGTCAAGGTTGAAAGAATGCAAAAATATTTGAAGGACCTATCTATGCAAGAAAGAAGTATATCCACCCAAGAAGTATTAAGAGGAGGGATATTAACATCAAACCCTTTAAGGCCACAACAACAATATGAAGTCACTACGCTAGGAGAAGATAAGAATAAGAATGGAAAGAGGAATCCATAAATAGTTAGAGAGACTTAGCTCACATGAAAGAAGGCAATGAAACTTAGTAAAAAGAAAGCTAAGATGGAAAAGCTACAGGAAGCTACAGAGACCAGATGGAAGACTTCACAGACTGGAACCTCACAAGAGGTAGGTTCGCAGGATTTGAACCTCGCCAGAACAACAGGACCACGCAGAATGGGACTTCTCCCTGACGAAGCTATATGACCGTTGGAGGCGCCCTGGCCATTAGAACAATGCTTCAAAATAGCTAGGAAACACATTTATGGGTGGATGGACCGCTCTTCGGATGTTGAGACAACGCCATAATGGATAGATTCGCATTGATGAAAGCATTCCTACCTGTTGGAAGAATCTGTTACGATGCCCCACTTATTTAACCCGTCAGACCACTTTTTTCCACTCAGTGCGCAGATCTCTTGTAAGGGATTGTAAAAGTAAGGGATTGTAAAATTATAAATAAGTAAGAATGTATGGTAGAAGTATTCAATATCTTGTGGAGCTCAGTGCAAGTATCTTGAGCGGATTTGTGCCATGGAATGTATGTGAGAAGGCTCTGTGCCTTGACCTAGTTTGGAAGGAGGATTTGGTGCTCAGTGCATAGATATCATGTCCTATGCAAAGTTAGAATATGTGGCTTAGTTCACAGGAGTCACAAAATGTAAGAGATTGAAGAATAATAAAGAAGACAGAGCAATTGGTGGACGTAGCCCCACACTGGGGTGAACCACGTATATCTTGTGTCTTTGGTTTGCTTTGTACTGTGTTATTTATGTTATTGATTTGCTAGTGCCTTGATAGATAGATATGTTGATTCTTCGTGCTTTACTTAAAGATGAATGCATGTTATATCTAACTCAGTGTTGTGTGCTAAGTGGTTGAAGTGATTAATATTTATTGTTACTGCGACGATCTATCTTTGGGTATGTTATGCGATGTTAATAAAGCTAATTAACTAATGCATGTCACCTTCTAAGTGTTTCTAGAATACTCTGCGAAGTGTTATTATCACAGATCTATGTCCCAGCTTGGTTACAGACACCTGAGTCCTGTAACCCCCCCTGCTTCTACCTCCGCTGAGACTTTGCCTGCTTCACAGTGTTGCTGAAAGGGTCGATAGTTAGGGTTTTGTTGGTGCGTTGTTGAAGCGTTGAACCCTGGGTCTGCCCCTGTGCCAACATAAATGTAGAAATCCTATTGGATGTCTATGTTCATCCTTCACCTGCCGACCTTCTAGACATCTCGCCACGCAGTTGACGATGTCCGCCTTTATCCCTTCCAAAAGAATAAGGGCTTAAGGTTGTTCCTCATATTCATGACTCTTGGATGAGCCATGTACACTACTCTATGAGCTTCGCATAAGATCAAAACTTCTCAATTTTTCCTTGGCTTGTAAGTAAACCCAGTTATTATATATCAAAGATCTATTGTTGTCCATAGTATATTCCTCAATTTTGGTACCAACATGGTGTCTTGCCCGAAAAATTTCTTACCCTCTTTATACCAGTCAACGTCGCGCTGTAGTTAGAATCTTTTAAGTAGGTAAATCTCAAAATCATAATCGATAAGCAGTTCTGACCAACGCCTTTGTCGTGCATTCAAGTCATTTGTGTAAAAAGGTGTTGTAAACCATGGTGGTCCGTTTTATTTGAATTTTCGTCCAATCAGGTAGTGTTTCCACACTCTTAGGGCATACACGATCGCTAAAAACTCCAAATCGTGTGTCACATAGTTCTCCTTGCGCTTCCTTAACTTACTTGAGATGTAAGCGATCACTTGACCGTATTGCCTCAGACTTCGTCTAAGCCTTCCTTGGATGCGTCTATGCATACCAAGAAGCCTTCATCCACGACAAGGAATTTTAGTATTGGCGTTGTCGTCAACAAGTCCTTGAGCCTTTGAAATGATTATGCACATTTCTCATTCCACACAAACTTCTTGTTCTTCTTCTGCAATTCCATAATCATATTTACTATCTTTGAAGAACCATCGACGAACCGTCAATAATATCCTTCTAAACCCATGAAGATATGCGCTTCTGGGACATTCATTGGTGCAGGCTACTCCATAATAGCCTCTACCTTTGCGGGATCCACAACGTTTCTTTTGTCGGAGATCACCTGCTCTAAGCAATGAATCCTTGATAGCTTTGTGATTACTTCCCGTAATTTGTTCTCTCACCACACTGTAGTACCAAGCATAAAATTTTGTCTTGATCTTATGGCATCTGAGAAAATATCAAAATGTCGTCAGGGAATACTCGACGGTAGTCAAGCAGAGTCTCCACTACCCATCCTTCTTCTGTATGAAATTAACAGGAGCACTCCAAGGCGATACACTTGGACATATAAGTCCTAGGTCTAGAAACTCCTACAGTTGCACTTTCAACTCCTGTAACTCAAGGGTTGACATCCAATAAGGCTTTCTTGCCATTGGTTCAGTTCCAGGTTTTAACTCGATGGTAAATTCCATCTTGGCTTCGGGCAGTGTGCCTGGTAATTCTTCTAGGAATCATGTCCACAAACTCTTGTACTACCAGAAGGTATTCTAATAATTTTGCCATGCCCTTAACATTTGGTGCTAATTATGCATATAACTTGCATCCTTACATGTTTTCTCTTGTAGCTGTAGAAAAGAAATGAACCTCGAGGATACTCCCCATTTTCTTCCTACAATCATACTTCTTTTTTCCTCATCATCGACCAAACTCAACCATTTTGTCTTAGAGTTGAGTATCACGTCACACGATTCTAACCAGTCCATACCAATCACGATGTCATAAGACCTTAATATTGTGACATAGGTCAGACTTCGTTACACTAATCCCTAGGTTTAAGCGATAGTTCATACCCCTTCTTCCAACCATCTGGTTGGCACTCGAAGCCATTTCGACGAATCTAAAATCGTCTGGTTCAATGCCTTTTCCTAATCCCTTCAGCATGGTACTAGAAATATAACTCTCTTGTAGCACCGGGGTCTAACAAATACAAAAATTTGGGTTGGCGATGGTACCAGACACCTCGATCACATTGGACTGGTGCTCAGCTTGGAGGTTATCCACCGTGGTCAATTCTTCCTCAACAATGAGGCCTACTAGACTGCGTCGTGCAACGTCCGAGGAATTTACACCCTCACCTTCGCATGAAGCTGGAGTTAAGGAAACAAACAAACTTGGTGACCTCCAAATTCTCCTTGTTCATATGCGGGGCATACCGGAGTATCTTCATAAATATGATCTCATAATTTGGCACCATACGACCACCTTATCATAAGGCACGAAACTCATCGAGCCGGATCTTAATGAATTCCTCTGACAATTACTTCTCCCGGAATCATTCATCGTACCGTTCCCAAAACATGGCTCCGATGACCATGTCTAGCTAAGGTAGGAGCATCTTCTGCCTTAGAAGAGCACTCCCCTTTAGCTGAAGACCTCCATCCAGACTTTTGTGTTAGAGGTTGTAACTGCGAAGTGCGAAGCACATCGCCTTGTTTTCTAGCCATTCCTTGGCAGTTGAGCCATCCGTGGCACTCGTGAACATGGGAACTTAATATTCTAGAGTTCCCTTTGAATTCTACTAGTACTTGTTGGGGTGCGCTATGGACCCTCAGGGGTACAGGTGCCCTGGCCTTATCTCAATACAGACAATTTTTCAAGGCCTCTAACATTTCCCTGGAAGCTCCTTGTCTGACCATACACATCCCTTATAGCAATCAACTACTACTTAGGGACTTGTAATTCTCCTTGGGGGGTTGGACCCCTCTAGTGCGAGTACTACTGGAGGCATTGAGCCTCCTCCCCTAGCACCACGTCATGAATCTCTACAACGTCATCTAACCGTGCTTATCACATGGGCAGGTTAAATTTTTAATTAGCGATAGGTTATTACTCAAAGGTTTACTGAAGTGGAAATCATGGCGATCCATAGTCGCAGGGATGAACCCTCTCTGATACCATAGTTTTTAAGTTTTTAAGGGAAAATTAGTTATTAAAATTTACTCATACTATCATACTTAGAAGAGCACTCCCCTTTAGCTAAAGACCTCCATCCAGACCTTTGTGTTGGAGGTTGTAACTGCGAAGTGCGAAGCACATCGCCTTGTTTTCCAGCCATTCCTTGGCAGTTGAGTTGTCCGTGGCACTCGTGAACATGGGAACTTAATATTCTAGAGTTCCCCGTGAATTCTACTAGTACTTGTTGGGGTGCATTGTGGACCCTCAGGGGTATAGGTGCCTTGGCCTTATCTCAGTACAGACAGTTTTTCAAGGCCTCTAACATTTCCCTGGAAGCTCCTTGTCTGACCATACACATCCCTTATAGCAATCGACTACTACCCAGAGACTTGTAATTCTCCTTGGGGGGTTGGACCCCTCTAGCGCGGGTACTACTGGAGGCATCGAGCCTCCTCCCCTGGCACCACGTCATGAATCTCTACGACGTCATCTAACCATGCTTATCGCATGGGCAGGTTAAATTTTTAATTAGCGATAGGTTATTACTCAAAGGTTTACTGCAGTGGAAATCATGGCGATCCATAGTCACAGGGATGAACCCGCTCTGATACCATATGTAACGATCTTGTTGTTACGCCAAACAAGCGACATAAAACAGGTACATTTTTTTTTCATTAGGAAATACAAATTAATTAAATAAGACGCAAGGTAATCAAACGTATAACTCACCATCTACCAATGTTAAATTCAAGGCGTAAGACTAAGCAATGTCACAACGGATCCGAACATCACATGAAATTTCAAGACACCAAAAGTTATAATAACGGATCGCCATCAAATCATTTCCAGTTACTAACTCCAACATGCATTGACATAAGGTAAGGTGCAACATAATCAAATTTATTCTATCGTACAAGAGTAACAAACTCTAAACTATCAGGCATCCACATAAACCATAGCGCACTGGAGAAATTCAACCTTATGTTCATGGTGCAAAAGTGTACATCAATTCTAACTCAAGACGCGAGGGAAAACCAATCACTTGTCGCACGTCATCAAATTCAATGCGTGCCCATAACCTATTAACCGAATCAGTGTACATCCAACAATATTCCAAAGCGCAAGAAATCTAATTATTTGAATCACATCATACTCAACGGCGTAGGGTAAATACTCAATAAAATTTTAAGGCGCCTAAGTAACTACACCCAAGTTCATCCACACCTAGCTATAATATAACATGGAACAAGTAATTATTAATTAAATTAAGACGTAGACGAATAATCAATCAATCCATCCATCACATTACTTCCATTACATGCCAAAGTTACTATCCAAAAATCATTCATTACATCCTAAATTCATTGCATGCAGGTAGTTTAACCTATAAGAAATCAACATTACATTATAGTTTGGTGTGGTCAAGGAGCCTAGCATCTAATACTCAATCATTCTTCCATAATATAAAAGTCGCAATAGTAAAGACCCATAAGACACTAAAAAATTAATAGAATGGAACCCCGTATTTTTATAAATCAACTGAGCCCTTCACAATTTAAGGTTTAACAAGCGAGATAAGAACAAGATATGGATAATATGCATATTAGAACCCAATGATCCTACTGGGAAAAAGGGAAAATTCGTTTTAGGGAGGCAGCCTAAATTACACTTAGTACTGAGGCGAAAATGTTGTGCTTGGGCAAGGGAAATAGTTGGGTGGAAGGGAGGAAATCGCAAAGATTTTGCAGAGATTGTTTTCCCCCAAAACAGAGTCCGATAAGGAAAACAAATCGCAATGAGTAACTTCTCCAACGGTTCACAGAGGTTCCCGTCCAAATCGTCGAGAAAAAGACCAAAAACGTAGAGAGACAGTGGGGCATTTCGCTGGGTACAAGTGGGAAGGTGCTAAGATAAAAACTATGATAGAAGCTCAAATCGCAGATGGAAAAGTAAGAGAGTTGTGCACCTCCAGACAGTTCGCTGATGGTTTAATTCGTGGCTTAAACACTGATCGATTCAGGATCCTCTACCATCAATTTCGTCGCAGCAAGGGTTAATTTTGTAGAGTAGAAAAACCAATAGACAGAGATCTAGAAAGGGAACTCGCAAGGGTTCAGGATACTCCAAAAATCACAGAAGAAGCCTGCCAATGCGGAGCTCTCAAGGAAATCGCTCGAGGTTGATTTACTCAAAATGGAAAAAGGGAAGAAAGTGAGAAAACAATGCAAGGTAGTAGAGGCAGCAAAAGAAATCCAATCACACCAGCCAATCATTCGATCAGTCTACAGACTAAACGTCTTGGGAAAAAGGGATGCAGGGAGGATTAAGAAAGTTAAGCGAGGAACCACTCAAGGCAGTGAGGGTTATACAGGCCATCATAAACAAATTTTACTTAAATAACTAAACAATTTTATTTCAAGGAACATACAATCTCAGCTGAAATTACCAACTTAATCCAGAATCCATTATAAATTTTCATCAATAACTGAATCCACATATAATAATCTAACTAATCTATCAATGCAAAGTTTTACACTTTCATACCATAACCGAAGGCGAAGAATCCAGAGCAGTTGTCCCGTGCTTTCTCTCCATCCCGCTCTTGCTTGCCAACCACTGAGATCTCACTGGTACCTCCCAACCAATGCTAGGGGTACTCTTCTTCCCCCTGATCCCCCCAAGCCGCAAAGGAGCCATAAACACAACCATAGAATAAGCTAGCACCCATATCACCTCGCAAGGTCGAGCTACCACTCTCTAATCGAGTTGGGCATCCCAACTACCACAAGGTAAAATCAATCAAGAAAAATATCGACAGTGTAACCTTATGCCTACCAGGCGTGATCCATACTCCTCCTCCACCATCCCTTTTATAGAGTTTTCTTAGTGATTAGTTTCCCAAACCCTCTTTAGCTTATTTTTATTAAATTTAATTAGGATAAACCTCCCCCGTACACATGTAACCCGATCCCTTAGTTGCACCAGAAAATCAATTTATTAATCAATTAAATTTGTCCATTTCCCTCATCCACCTAAAAGCGTTCCTAAAGACTCTCCTCGGTGTCCCTTTATTCCCTAACGTTTCTTAAATGATTGACACCTTTCTTAAAACCTAGTTGAGTTCACAATTAGAAGGTTCCAAATACTAGATTCCCTACTATGTTAGACATTCCCCTTTTCCTTAAGTTTCCCCTTTTCTTCTTAGTTCAGATTTAGCAAGTTTAGATATAAACAACAATTTAACCTTTTAATATCATTCATTAAAATTTTACTTTAATTATTAATGTTTGAATTTTCTTTACCCCCCTTCTTGTTACATTTACATTTAGTTTTTTTTTTGTTCACATGTTCTACTTAGACCTAGTTTTTAAATTCACTAGGCTTGGCGACAGTTTTTAAGGGAAAATTATTTATTAAACTTTACTCATACCATCATTCATTTTAAGTCCGACCAGGTCCTAAGGAGGCATATTTTTCTAGGTACTAGGTTCATTGACCCACCATTGTTAACAACCGCGATGTACCCTTCAATACGCACTACGTGATCCAAGGGTTCCACTCACTTTCACTCATGTTTCATTTACGTGACGTGCCCTTTAAGACGCACTATGTGCTCCAAGGGTGCCACTAGTCTTTTGACTGATTTTGGTAGACGTCAAATCCCTGGAGTTAATACTCCGTCAGGTGACCTTGTGGGAGACTAAGAGCCTCTAAGGAATAAGGACCATACCTTATTGCACGCCCCTTAGAATCTTCGTGAGGGACTGTCTCAGTCTACCCTCACGGCATCGTGGATCTCTTGAACTAGGTAATCGTTAACCTATAGTTCGAGCCACAACGAGAGTGCTAGTAGGTTGTGGTAGGGTTGCTGCCACACCTCTCCCTCAATATATCTCGTTTTCGTGCATGACCTCTTTAATCCAAATGTGAGTCTTATTAGCAAGTTATCGTCAACCTGCATCCATCGACAAACTTGTCAGTGATCCATAAACATCATAATATTATATCAGTCATATGTCACATATGAAATAACAAAAATATGCAAACCATAAACATTCCACTCCCTGACTCTGTCTGGAGTCTAAAGAGGTCCATCGAGGCCATCGACATCCTCAATCTGTCAAGAGTCCTGCACACTCAGGAGAAACCAGTTTGTAATATTCCAGATATAAATAATATGCAGAACATAAATAAAATGCTAGAAATGGTAGACGAACAACAATATAACCAGAATAACACCACAATAATATCAATATGATACCAAAATAACACCAGAATGAGCACTTTGATTACTGAGAGCAATGTTCACTTGCCTCTTTGAGGGGGCAACCTCCAGTCGAGAAGATCTCTATTACAATAATATCCAAGACAAAATTTCTCATACCCTCGACTCCTATTTATACTAAATATGTCTATCAAAAGAACCATCTAGAGGAAGATCCTTCTAGAAGTGGAAACTTCTATTAGGTCTTCTTACATTCGACTTATTCTTCCTTATTTCTAGGCCTTATTAATATTGACCTTTATTACATCAAAATATATTATTCTACGTAAGTGAGGGGTTAGGTCCCTAACATGTCCTCCCCCTTAAAAACAACCTTGTCGTCAAGGCTTGATATATGGAAATTGCTACAGAATGGTAGCTAGTTCCCAAGTGGCATCTGCTGGGGTTGTATCTTTCCATTGGAATAACACTTCCTTGATGGTTCAATGACATAGGCGATGCTCACGCTAGTCCAAAACTGCTTGTGGTTGTAGCCAAATGGAGCCTTCTTGATCCAACTCGGGAAGGTTGGTTTGAGTTTGGCACTTAGTTCCAATCACCTTCTTTAAGAAGGAAACATGAAAAACAGGATGTAGCTTAGAATTATTGGGAAAAGATAACTGATAGGCCACCTGTCCCACATGCTTGAGAACCGTATAAGGACCATAAATTTGGGCACCAGTTTCTGGCAATGGTCAGCCTTGATGGAATTTTTCTTGTAAGGTTGCAGTCGAAGAAACACTTGATCCCCTTCTTCAAATTGATGTTCAGAGCGACCTTGATTTGCTTGTTGCTTCATGTGATTCTAGTCCATGACCAAATTCTCTTTGAGGGTATGGAGAATAGCTTCACAAAATGTAAGCGTATGATCAACTGCCTGGACCTTCGAGACACCTGGAAAATATGAGAGAATTGAAGGTGGATTTTTTCCATATACCACTTCAAAAGGAGTCATGCGGGTAACTGTATGGTATGAAGTGTTGTACCACCATTCAACTAGTGGTAACCATTGAGCCCACTGATTTTGCTTTTCCGAGGAAAAAAACCTCAAATATGTTTCCAAACACTTGTTGACAACTTTAGTTTGGCCATCAGTCTAGGGATGATAAGCTGTGCTGATATGCAATTGGGTGCCTTGTAGCTGGAACATTTCTTGCCAAAAATTGTTAGTGAAAATTGGGTCGCGATTAGAAACAATAGAATGCGGCATGCCATGAAGCTTGAAGACCTGATCCATGAAAAGTTGAGCCACACCGGATGCTGTAAATGGGTGTTGAAGAGCACATAAATGAGCATACCTGGAAAGACGATCAACTACCACCATGATGACCGATTTATTGCCCGATTTAGGTAAGCCTACAACAAAATCCATAGATATGTGTCACCAAATAATAGGTGGAATCAGAAGCAGTTTTAGTGTGCCAGGAGATTTGAATGTTTCTCCCTTGTTGCATTGACACACATCACATTCAACCACAAAATTACGAACGTCCTGTTTCATACCTTCCCAAAAAAAAGAACGTTTGACCCTGTCATAGGTTTTGGTAAAACCGAGGTGCCTAGCTGTGGATGTAGCATGAAGCTCAGAAATATTCAAGGTTTGAAAAGCCTGAGCAGCTATTCGATTCCAAGTGAAAGAATTATTTTTAAGGAGTGCAGTGAGAGGTGTGACAATATTTCCATAATTCTTAACAAACTTGCGATAATAACCTATTAAGCACAAAAATCCACGCAAGATTTTGAGAGTCTTTGGGTGAGTCCAATCTTGCATATCTTCAATCTTTTTAGGATCCACCTTGATTCCTTCCTTGCCAACAAGATGACCCAAGTACCCGACTTCAGAGGTGCCAAAAACACATTTAGATTGTTTCAGGAAAATTTGGTGCTGAGAGAGTAGATGGAGAACTTGATCCACATGAGCAAGATGGCCTGTCCAGGTTTTTCTATAGATGAAGATATCATCTAAGAAAACTAATACAAAATGACAAAGAAAAGGACAAAATACATGGTTCATGAGGCTTTGGAAAGTGGAGGGAGCATTACACAAGCCAAAGGGCATGATAAAAAACTCATAGTGGCCCTCATGAGTTATAAAGGAAGTCTTAGGAATGTCTGCCTCTTTCATACGAATCTGGTGGTAGCCAGAACGAAGATCAAATTTAGTAAATAATTGGGTGCCACTCAATTCATCCAAGAGGTCATCAATGAAAATATTAGGAAATTTGTCTTTAATGGTCAGTTTGTTGAGGGCGCGAAAGTCAGGACACATGTGCTAAGAACCTTCTTTCTTAAGGACCATGACCACCAGAGAAGAGTAGGGGCTCATACTAGGGCGGATAACACCTGTGTTAAGTAGTTCTTGAACCATTTTCTCAATTTCATTTTTTTGGGAAAAGGGGTGACGATAGGGATGAATATTGGGAGGAAGGTTTCTGGGGACAAGGGGAATGGAATGATCATGAAAACCATGGGAAGGAGGGAGTCTTTGGGGAGTGGAAAAAACCACTTGATGTTTAGAGAGGATGGATTGGAGGTCCTGCGACACAGAGGGTGTCTTAGTTGCTTGTATGGCATGGAGTTGGGCAATAACGCCCGAATGACCTTTTTTGAGCAGCTTTTCCATGTGATGGGAACTAATGATCTTAGGGGAACTGCCGGTGATGCCTTGGAACTTATATTGTTGGCCCTCTTGGTCGAATTGCATGGTTAATTCATTAAAGTCAATGAGAATGGGACCTAAAGTCCTTAACCAGTCTGCACTCAACACAATGTCACAACCACCCATGTTGATAGAAAACATATGAGATTTCAGGTGGTAGTTACCAATTTGGAGACACACATTTTCGCAACACCCTCCACATTTCATGGACCCACCATTGGCAATCATGATTTGGAAATTATTGACTGCCCGGATATAGCAATTAGTCTCTTGGGAAATGCAAGGATGAATAAAATTATGGGTGCTTCCACTATCAACAAGAATAGTTACCTTCCTATGCTTGATGTAGCTAATTAGATTGAGGGTTTGGGGAGAAGAGAATCCAATGAGAGAAATTAGGGAAATGAACGGTTCAACTTCGGGGGGGGGTCTGAGGGAGGGGTTATTTTAGTGGGTTCAGGTGACACAGACACAAGGGGAGCTTCAACATCCTCTTCTGAAACATCCTCCAAGATGGCCTTAAAAATATTTTGTTCCTTACACTTGTGTCTTGGAAAATATTTGTCATCACAATTATAACAAAGGAATTTGATTTGGCGTTCAACCATTTCGACCCTGGTCAATTTTTTGATCTTTAGTGGAGTAGAAGGAGGAGAAGGATTGACTGGTTTAGTGCAAGGTATAAATGGGGGTTTCCGGTTTTGAGAAGAGACAACCTGTTTTGCTTCCTTAGCTCTTTTAGTAGCCTCCAACCAACACTAAGGCCGAGCCATGAGGACATGGGCACAAATCTCATCCTTGAGGCCACTGATAAAACATTCTCGGAAAAAAGCATTAGACATGCCCTCTGTACGAAAAGACAGTTTCTCAAAAGCGGCTATAAATTCTTCCACTGTGCCAGATTGTTTCAACTTTCTCAAACGACCTAAATGGTTGGTGTTGTTGATACTGAGAGGGGGTTGAATCAGTATCAAGTACAATTTAAAACCTTTTTCAACTTATACTCAAACCATTCAACTATATCCAATGAGAAATGAACAATAGTATAAGAGTTACACCAATACACCACAATACACCATGCACAATATATGAGAAATAATAAATAGTTATTGTTCAAGGGAAGTAATGACTTCCAAAGGTAGCTACAGCTTCCAAATGTAAAGGGAGGGATAAACCGCCAAGAGGAAGATACAATCCTCCAATATAAAGAGATATTTGAACTCTCCATCCTTGCTCCTTCCTTCCACCCAAGAATATATGAGAGATAATAAAACTTTACATTAAATTATCACCATCAACCAATCATCACATAGAACCTAATAATGCTTCCTAAGACTTCTTCAATTTCTGCAATTCTTCAATTCTTGGAGTACTCTGATTCTGTAGATAATATTACTCAATGTATTCTCTGAAAATCCTCCAATTTTCACTCCTTGAATCCTCCCCAAAAAGAAGTTATAGAAAGAATGGTAGACTTTATTCAATTTTGGTCTGTTCAGAAGACCCAACTTGTACAGCATGCCCCGCACTCAATATTTAATATCCAATTCGAAAAATCGCATACAAGAAACTAGATTCCGTACTCTTTCCAATGGAAGTGGTTCCACTTCATTTGGATTCTGTATGAAGAAGTTATGACTATTTTACCCGGAACACCTGTTTATTGACTAGCTTTAGGACTGGTCACAAACCCTATCTTCCACAAAGTGTATCTCTATAATTATAGTGAATCAAGAGCTGAAATTTTTACCAGAGGTACATTGATATGTCTTCTCAATACCATATCGATTTCACCATTTGAATCATTCTAGAAAAAAATTTATAACAAAAATGGTAAGATGACCTGAAAATAACATACCTTAGAACACATCACCAAAAGACTTCATCCTCCCTTGAAATTTGGCCTTCTTTTGCTTCTTCTTCCCTCTGAAATTAAACTTATATCAAATGAATGTATAATTATGTTTATTTATACCATTTATGTCACTTCATTTTAACATTAGGGCCGAACTGACACTTTCTTATTTTGTAATTATTTTCTGTAATTATCTTCAGGGCCTACATGTACAATTCACTTTGTCATCTTCAAAAATTCATTTCTCCTCAACCATGAGGATCCATGTGGCCACATACCAATGGAAACAACATGATGTATATTATCCATCCATGGGTGTTGTATCTGCATGTTCATTTTCCTTCATGTCCAAATACCTTCATCAATCTTGCGGTCCAAAACCCATGACTAGGGTTGACATAAATGACAACAACCAATCTTCCAACAATCTCCCCCTTTGACATCAATGGCAAAGGTTAGGGCTTCTCCCTCTGAGTTTAATGACAAAAGGTAACCTTCTTCTTTGGGGCTGCTCCCCCTGAACATGTGGCACTCAATAATACTTCATCCTTATTTTTCGTATTTGGGACTTTTTCTTCCTTGGAATCATTTTGTGTGGCTTTTGTCTTTTCTCTCTTTTCCATGTCTAGGATGTATATGTTATTCGGTCTTCTTTTTGCAGTTGCAACCAATCTTCCCAAGTTATTTTCTCTAATTTTACATTTTCGGGAGTCAAACGTAAGAGTGTATCCTTGATCACATATTTTGCTGACACTGAGGAGATTATGCTTCAGATCTTCAACCAATAGGACTTTTCCT
>WSFP011429142.1:0-21872 GCA_009831015.1 Picea engelmannii | reverse complement strand
AGAAGGAACACTCCACATGACCCCATCGAAAGCTTCAACCACTCTGATATGGTCCTTACACCATCACCAAGGTTGTGGGTGAGAATGATTTTGAATTAAGTATTTCCCCTTTCCTTTGCTTTCACCTGGTATTTAATGTGGAATTGCTTCGACCATATTTTCCACCTCTCCTCGACACTTTAGACGCAGACGAGAACTTGGCCCCTACAGAAATCAACCTGATTGCATTGCATAGGTGATAGTTGATCAGATCATGGATACCAAGATGAAGGGCACCTGCTAGCAGAACATCCAACTCTATCAGGTCGTCAAAGCAAGGTAGATTATTCACGAGGTCAAGTGGCTCAATAGGAGTCAGATTCAGTAGAAGTTTTCCATCTAATAGAGGAACTTGATGCAATGGAGACCATTTATTCCTAAGTGGGGAGGACTTATTCAAGTGGATATTGGTGGCCACCCACAAGTTCCACTAATTCATAATGGTTCCACATCTTGGTAGTTTTTCTACGGTTTTTTGGGTCCCAAACTTCTGCAGTCGTTTTGGGGCCCTAAATGACATTTTTTTGGCTTGGTATGATCCGTATTTAGGAGCAGAACGAAATGATTAACAAACTGAATACAATAAACACAGAGATATGAAGAATAACAAAAATATCCAATGAACAATATCTTCTATTAAATAATGAAATAGGTTGAAACTGTAAAACTGCATAACTGAAAACTTGCTTGAATGGTGGTAGCTATCTCTAAGAAGAGATGTGGCTGCTACGCTCATCCGTCTAAGAATAATGGATTACAATGAGGCTCTAGAGGCCATTTTGACATTACTCATGAATTCCAAAACCCTAGACATCCAAAAACCTATCCCTGGAAGGTGAAACGCCAAAAGTCATATGGGCCCTATGGGTAAGTTGGTGTAATTTGGTACCTCAACTTCCTAGGGTTATAACTTTTGTATACAACCTTTGTTTTAGGCGTGTGATAGCCTATTGGAAATATCTTTCAGAGAATTACACATTACACTATCAAACTCTAGCTACGCCTGTAGTTTGACTGTGGCGAGCCAAAAAAACAACATTTAGGGCCCCAAAACAGCCCCAGGAGTACATCAATATGTGTTGACATGAAAACATAAAAAATAAGCTAGTTGGATTAGGCGAGAGGCCACCCATATCCACCTTGAGGATGTGTGGGGCTTCAGACAACCCCATAAGTGTAGAACCCACAATTACAAAACAATATAAAAGAACATGTTAAATAAAAAATGGACACGAGGAGCCAGTTGGAATAGGTGGGTGGCCACCAATATCCACCTGGATCAATCCTCCCCCGTTAGGAAGAAATGGTATCCATTACATTGATTTCCCCCATCAGGTGAGGAAACTTCTGTTGGATTTGGCCCCGGGTGAGCCACTTACCTTGGTGTAGGAGTTTCCCTTCCTTGACAACCCGATAAAGATGGATATGTTGTTAGTGAGTGCCCTTGACCTGTGTGTCCACTATCTGATCAGAGGATGATTGTTCCATGCAGTCAGGGTTGAGCTCTATTTGTGTCAATTGTCCTGCGATCTCAGAGGTTTCCAATAATTGTGGAAAATATGGTCGAAGGAGGGCCACATTGAATATTGGATGTAGACCAAGGAAGGGTGGAGTGTTGAGCTCAAAATCATTGCTACCCACAACCTTGGTGATAGTGTAAGGCCCATAGAGAAGTGGGTGAAGCTTCTGATAGGGCCTGGTGAGACGCTCCTTCTGCAGAAGTAACCAGACTTTGTTGCCAACCTAAAACTGGTTTGGTACCCTATGTTGATCATGGTGTTGCTTGTACTTAGCATTGGATTTATTCAAAATCTCCTCGACCTGTTGGCGGATGTGTTGAATCTGCTCAATGAATTTGGTGGCTTTGTCGATCATAGACTGATCAGGGGAAGATTATGTCTGTGTGGTGGATAGAGGAGGTGCAACTTCAATGGGTCCCAAGGGTTGGAATCCCAGACCCACCTGAAATGGGCTATGTCTGGTGGAACTATGGAGAGACCTATTGTAACTATGTTGGACATATGGGAGACTCTTGTCTAATGCACGTGGATGCTTAGAATTGTACATGCGCGGGATGTGCAAAATCATTTGATTGCCAAACTTTGTTTGGCCATCAGTTTGGGGGTGGAAAGCAATGGATTTTGTGAGCTCGGTGTCCAACAGAGACCAGAGAATCGACAAAAAGGTACTGAGGAACCTGTTGTCTTGATCGAAGATGATGGTCTGTGGTATCCCAAAGTGGAACCACACTCGTTCAAAGAAGAACTTGGCAGTATTTTTCATTGTGACATTCTTCTTACAGGCTGTGAGGATGGCCATATTTGAAAACCAATCAACAACCAAAAACACCCAGTCATTTCCTTTCTTGGTGGACGATAACAATGACATGTAATATATTGATATGGATTCCCAAGGATTCTCGGGAATAGGAAGAGGGGTATATAATCCTTGCTTCTTGATGGCTATCTTGGCAATGGAACAAGCAGTGCAAGATCTAATATACTTGTTGACGTCCTGTTGAAGTTTTGGCCAATAAAAATGTTTCTGGAGAACGACCATAGTTTTCTCTACACCAAAATTTCCTGCCACCCGACTGTACTGGGCTTCCCAAATCATCTTTGCACACTCGCTTGTAGGAACACAGAGATGGCCCAAGTGGAATAAGAGTTTGTCCTGAATGTAAAAATTAGTGGAAATTGCGCTGATACTCAAGAGGTGGTAGGTGGTGGCGAAGTCTAAATCTTGTTGATAATGTTGGGGCCACTCAGATGCTTCGTGTCCACATGAATGGAGAATAGTGGTGATTCTAGACACATGAGGCCGACTAAGGAAGTCAACAACATGACTGGAGACACATATCTTATACTTGATGTTGAGATGGAACTGTTGCAGTTAGGTGGACCACTTCTGATGGTGATCATTCTGCAATTTCCCTTGTGTCTGTATGAACTGCAGAGGCTTCTGATCAGTGTGTATGATCATCTCTTTCCCCATAATTTAATGTTTCCATTAACGAAAGGCTTGTACAATGGAATACATTTCCTTGTCATAGGTGGGGTATTTTCGGACCGTATCAGAGAGTGTCTCACTATGGTATTCCACTAGATGTGTATGTTGAGTGAGAACTGCGCCCATAACATAGTCAGATGCATCAGTCTCAATCTCGAATGATTGTTGCAGATCGAGAAAGGAGAGTACTGGAGCTGAGCACAAGTGATGCTTCAGATCATTGAATACTCGTTTATGCTCCTTCCCCCACATGAACTTGGCCCTACCATCGCCCTTGGTCACTTGGCTGAGGGCCCATGCAATATAGGAGAATCCCAACACGAACCGTCGGTAGAAGTTGGCTAGTCCCAAAAATATCTAAAGCTCCGTGAGTGTGGTCAGGGTTGGCCAATCACAGATGACTTGGATATTAGTTGGATCAACATGTACCCCATGCTCATAAAATATGTAGCCCAATTTTTGGACCCTGTTCATGCCAAAAGAGAATTTTTCCAAGTTGGGATAAAGCTTGTGTTTCCACAGAGTGCTCAAAACCTATTGAATATGCCACATGTGCTCCTCCCACGTTCTGTTGAATATGAGGATGCCATCCAAATATAATAACACAAAGGAGTTGGTGAAGGGTCTCAATACACCATCCATCAATCTCATGAAAGTGGTTGGTGCATTTGTTAAGCCAAAGGGCAAGACTAGCCATTCGTAGAGACCTTCTTTAGAATTGAAGGTTGTCTTCCATACATCAATTGGTTCAATGGGAACTTGGTGGTAGTCAGAATTTAGGTCAGTCTTGCTGAAGAACATGGCCCCCTTGAGTTGGTCAAGAAGGTCTTCAATCCTAGGAATGGGGTAGCGGTTCCTGACTTTGATTTTGTTTAAGGATTTGTAATCAATGCAGAGTCACCAAGTCCCGTCCTTCTTCTGCACTAGTACAATCGATATTTCGCAAGAGGAGGAGCTAGGTCTGATGTGTCACTGTTGAATAAGATCGTGGATATGACGCCTGATTTTTTCATTCTCCATCAGTGAGCGTCGATAGAATGGTCAATTAGGTAGAGGTGCGTCATGGGTCAGATCAATTGGATGCTTGACTTGGCAGTGTGTCGGTACCCCCGTAGGTGAGGAGAAGATGTCTTTGTATTCTTCCACGATCTCATCCACTTGTTGCTTCTACAAAGAGAGGCATTGTGTAGAGGCCACAGATGTTGTGGTGACCTTCTACTTATTGTGATCATGGATCACAAAGAAGAAAAACTTCTTGGTCTATGAAATGACCTTACTGGATTGCTTAGAAGATATTAAAGAAATATCAATAGGTGGTGCTACCTCTGGGATCCTATACAATTGTCTACCCAAAGTAATAATAACACTACGGGGTCTAGACTCATACACAACATGATGCTTCCACAAATATGGTTGTCCTAAAAGAACATCACAAACTTCAAGGGGAGCAATATTACACAGTATCTCATCTTTGAAAGGCTTGATGCCGTAGGGAAGACGACATTGTTGGCTGACACAGAGATCTCTTCCTTGAAGAATCCAACCAATGGTATAGGGATGTGGGTGTGGTGTTGTCGGCAGGTCCATCCTCTTGACGACCTTTGCTGAAATCAGGTTCTTCTGACTACCACTATCGACAATGAAATGAATCGAAGCCCCCTTGACCCACATCTTCGAGTGAAAGAAGCGTTCCCCTTCCTCTGATTCTTCTGGTTTGCTTTGACAGACTTTGGTGGTAGCGATAGTGGCACTGGGTTCAACATCGATAATCTACTTCCCTCCTTCAGGATTTGACTCAGAATCAGAATTGGCCTCTGACTTATAAGCCTTTAGCTCGTCCATAAGGGACTATTTGGAGCGACATTCTTCAGTGTTGTGCCAAGGATTTTTATGGTACTCACAACATTTTCATGTGTCCTTCTTCGTCTTCTCATTTCCATTATTGTGTTGCGTCTTGGACTGGTTGTCCTAACGGAAACCATATCGACACGGTCCCTTGCTGTGTGGGTTGGGGCTATCTTTTCCCTGCTTTGGCTATGAGGGGTTTGTAGATCCAAACTCTCATCATTTCTTCTTAAATTTATGCTCGATCTTGACAACGTATCTATAAGCCACACCCAATGAGGTGATGTATAGAAACTCCATTTATGTTTGAATGTATCTATGCAAACAACCACGGTATTTGACCACCAGATGACGCTCAGAGTCTTTAATACCCAATTTTGTGCGTAGGGTATGGAAAATATTGGTGAAGTCTGGTACTGTCTGGTCCCTTTCTTGATGTAGGGTGGTCCATCCGGTGTATTGGTCCTTGTAGCTTCCAACAGGGTAGTACTGTTATTTAATGGCATCCTGGAAGGAATCCCATGTAGGGGCCACCACAAACATTGCATATTCCTCCACGGCCCTTTGCTCAAATTAAGTATCCCACCAGTCTTTAACATAGGGAATGACCTTGAGGAGTGAAAAAGTGATATTTTCCCTATCGGAAAAATTATGGACCAAAAAATATACTTCGAGTAGATTCAACCATTTATCTACAGAATCTGCATCTATCATTCCTTCAAATAATGGAATATCAAAATTTACATGTACCTTGAATGTGGTTTCATGGCCACTTGATGAATATGCTTATCCCGTGGGCAACCGTCGAAGGATCTGCACAAAGTTGTCCATCATTTTGTTACTTTGTCGCGCGAGGGATTCCTCAAGCAACATTTTAATAGGATCTCCTGCTCCATCATATTTCTTTTCGTCTCCCATGGGTTTTTTTCAGTATCGGCGTAACCGATATTGTAATGGATCGATTGGTTCGAGTCCCAACTTCTTGTACCTTGACCTTGTCGGGGACATCCACGAAGAAAAATAAATGAAGAGAATATTGCTCTGATACCACTGATCCTTATTTAGGATCAGAACAAAATGATTAACAGGCTCAATACAATAAACATAGAGATATGAAGAATAACACAAATATCCAGTGAACAATATCTTCTATTAAATAATGAAATGGGTTGAAACTGTAAAACTACATAACTGAAAACTTACTTGAATGGTGGTAGCTATCTCTGAGAAGAGATGTGGCTGCTATGCGCATCCATCTAAGCATAATGGATTATAATGAGGCTCTAGATGCCCTTTTTATATTACTCATGAATTCCAAAACCCTAGACATCCAAAAACCTAACCCTAGAAGGTGAAACGTCAAAACTCATGTGGGCCTTATGGATAAGTTGGTGTAATTTTGTACCTCAACTTCGTAGGGTCGTAACATTTGCATACAACCTCTATTTTAGGCGCGTGATAGTCCATTGGAAAGGTATTTCAAAGAGATACACATTCGGCCATCAAACTCTGACTCATTATCAAGTTTGAATATGGCGAGCCAAAAAAATAATGTTTAGGGCCCCAAAACGGCCCTGGAAGTACAATAAGATGTGATGACATGAAAACATACAAAATAAGCTAGTTAGATTAGGCGAGAGGCCACCTGTATCCACCTGGAGGATTGTGGGGCTTCAGAGAGCCCAAAAAGTGTAGAACCCATAATTACAAAGCAGTACAAAAGAACGTGTTGAGCAAAAAAAGGACACGAGGATCCAGTTGGAATAGGTGGGTTGCCACCAATATCCACCTGGATCAATACCCCCCCCAGGAAGAAATGGTATGCATTGCATTGAGTTCCCCCATCATGTGAGGAAACTTTTGTTGGATTTGACCTCATGTTGGCCACTTACCTTGGTGTAGGAGTTGTCCTGCCTTGACAACCTAATAAAGATGGATCCGCTGATGGCGAGTGCCCTTGACCTGTGTGTCCACTATCTGATCAGTGGATGCTTGTTCCATGGAATCAGGGTTGAGCTTTGTTTGTGTCAGTTGTTTTGCGATCTCAGGGGTGTCCAATAATGGTGGAATATATGGCCGAAGGAGGGCCACATTGATTACTGGATACAAACCAAGGAAGGGTGGAGTGTTGAGCTCAAAATCATTGTTACCCATAGCCTTAGTAATAGTGTAAGGCCCATAACGAAGTGGGCAAAGCTTCTAATGGGGCCTGGTGAGACACTCCTTTTGCATATGTAACAAGAATTGTTTTCCAACCTGAAACTGGTGTGGTGCCCTGCTTTGATCATGGTGTTGTTTGTACTTAGCATTGGATTTATACAAAATATCCTGGACCTATTGGCAGATGTGTTGAATCCAATCAATGAACCTGGTAGCTTTGTCCATTGCAGAATGATCAGGGGAAGAGTCTTTCTATGCAGTGGCAAGAGGAAGTGCAACATCAATGGGTCCCAAGGGTTGGAATCCTAGACCCACCTAAAATGGGCTATGGCCGGTGGAACTATGGAGAGCCCTATTGTAACTATGTTGGACATATGGGAGACTCTCGTCCCCTGTACGTGGATGCTTAGAATTATACATGCGCAGGATGTGCACAATCATCTGATTGATGAACTATGTTTGGCCATCTATTTGGGGGTGGAAAGTAGTGGTTTTTGTGAGCTTGGTGTCCAACAGAGACCAGAGACTCGACCAAAAGGTGTTGAGGAACCTATTGTCTCAGTCGGAGATGATGGTCTGTAGTATCCCAAAGTGGACCCACACTTGTTCGAAGAAGAGTTTGGCAGTATATGTCATTGTGACATTCTTCTTATAGTTTGTGAGGATGGCCATCTTCAAAAACCGATCAACGACCACAAACACGCAGTCATTTCCTTGCTTGGTGGACGACAATCCAGACATGTAATCCATTGAGATGGATTCCCAAGGCTTCTCAGGAATAGGAAGAGGCATGTATAAGCCTTGTTTCTTGATGGATGGATTAGAAATGGAGCAAGCTGTGAAATATTTGATATACTTGTTGACGTTCTGTCGAAGTTTTGGCCAATAAAAATGTTTCTGAAGAACAACCATAGTTTTCTCTCACCAAAATGTCCTGCCACCCAACTGTAGTGGTCTTTCCAAATCAGCTTTGCACGATCGCTTGTAGGAACATAGAGATGACCCAGGTGGCATAAGAGTTTGTCCTGAATGTGAAAATCAGTGACAGTTGTGCCTGTACCCAAGAGTTGGTAGGTGGTGGCGAAGTTCAGATCTTGATGATAAATTTGGGGACACTCAGATGCTTCATGTCCACATGAATGGAGCATAGTGGTGAGTGAAACCACAGGAGGATGGCCGAGGAAGTCAGGAACATGATTGGAGATACATGTCTTATACTTAATGTTGATATGGAACTGCTGTAGGTAGGTGGACCACTTCTTATGGCGGTCATTCTGCAATTTCCCCTGTGTCTGTATGAACTGCAGAGGCTTGTGATCAGTGTGTATCATTGTCTCTTTCCCTAGAAAGTAATGTTTCCATTGACGGTAAGCTTGTACAACATAATACATTTCCTTGTCATAGGTGGGGTATTTTTGGACCGTATCGGAGAGTGTCTCACTATGGTATGACACCGAATGCTCGTCCTGAGTGAGAACTATGCCCACAACATAGTCAGATGCATCAGTCTCAATAATGAATGGTTTTTGTAGATCGGGAAATGAGAGTACTTGAGATGAGCACAAGTGATGCTTCAGATCATCGAATGTTCATTGCTACTCCTTCCCCCACACAAAATTGTCCCTACCACCTCCCTTGGTCACTTGGTTGAGGGCCCATGCAATATGGGAGAATACCAACACGAACCATTGATAGAAGTTGGATAGTCCCAAAAAGCTATGAAGCTTGGTCAGTGTGGTCGGGGCTGGCCAGTCACGGATGACTTGGATCTTAGCTGGATCAACATGTACCACATTCTCATCAACAATGTAGCCCATGTATTGGACCCGTTCATGCCAAAAGAACATTTTTCCAAGTTGGCATAAAGTTGGTGCTGCCGCAGAGTGCTCAAAACCTGTTGAATATGTCGCATGGGATCCTCCCACGTTCTGCTGAAGATGAGGATGTCATCCAAATATAATTCCACAAAGGATTTGGTGAAGAGTCTCAATACATCATCCATCAATCTCACGAAAGTGTTTGGTGCATTTTTTAAGCCAAAGGGCATGAATAGCCATTCGTAGAGACCTTCTTTATATTTGAAGGTTGTCTTCAATACATTAGTTGGTTCAATGGGAACCTGGTGGTAGCCAGACTTTAGGTCAATCTTGCTGAAGAACTTGGCCCCCTTAAGTTGGTCAAGAAGGTCATCAATCTTGAGAATGGGGTAGCATTTCATGTCTCTGATTTTGTTTAAGTCTCTGTAATCAATGCAGAGTCGCCAAGTCCCATCCTTCTTCTGCACCAGTACAATCGGGCTTCTGCAAGGGGAGGAGTTGCGTCTAATGTGGCCCTTTTGAAGAAGGTCATGGATCTGATGCATGATTTCATTATGCTCCATCAGCGAGCACCGATAGAATGGTCCATTAGGTAGAGGTTTGTCGGGGGTCAGATCAATTGGATGCTTGAATTGGCAGTGTGTCGATACCCCTGTAGGTGAAGAGAAGATATCTCTATATTCTTCTATGATCCCATCCACTTGTTGTTGTTGCAAAGAGAGGCATTGTGTAGAGGCCACAGATGTGGCGGTGACCTTTTTATTACTGTGATTATGGATCACAAAGAAGATGAACTTCCCTATATTTGAAATGACATTACTGCATTGCTTAGTAGAGATTAAAGAAATAGAAGTAGGCGGCGCTACCTCTGGGATCCTGTACAATCAAAAAGAAATAATAACACTGCGGGGTCTAGAATCATACAAATCATGATGCTTCCACAAATATGGTTGTCCTAAAATAACATCACAAAATTCAAGGGGATAAATATCACACAGTACCTCATCCTTGAAAGGCTTGATGTCGTAGGGAAGACGACACTGTTGGCTGACACATAAATATTTTCCTTGGCAAAGCTACCCGATGGTGTAGGGATGCAGGTGCAGTGTCATCGACAGGTCCAACCACTTGAGGACCTATGCTGAAATTAGGTTCTTCTGACTACCGTTGTCGACAATGAATTGAATCAGAGCCCCCTTAACCCACATCTACAAGTGAAAGAGGTGTGCCCCTTCCTCTGGTTCTTCTAGTTCGCTTGGCCGAAATTTGGTGGTAGCGATAGTGGCACTAGTTTCAACATCGATAATTTGATTCCCTCCTTCAGGATTTGACTCATAATCAAAATCGACCTCTGACTCAGAAGCCTTCAACTCGACCACAAGGGATTGCGTGGAGCAACATTCTTCGGTGTTGTGCCAAGGACTTTTATGGTACTCACACCATTTTCCCGCGTCCTTTTTTGTCTTCTCATTTCCCTTATTGTGCTACGACTTGGAATGGTTGTCCTGAGGGCAGCCATATCGACTCGGTCCCTTGCTATGTGGGTTGGGGCTACATTTTCCCTGCTTCAGCTGTGAGGGGTTTGCAGATCCAAACTCTTGTTGTTTCTACTTAAATTTACGGTCGATCTTGACAGTGTATCTATAAGTCATTCCTAATGAGGTGATGTCCATGAACTCCATTTTTGTTTGAATGTATCTATTCAAAGAGCCACGGTATTTGAGAACCAGATGACACTCGGAGTCTTTGATACCCAATTTGGTGTGTATGGTATGGAAAATATTGGTGAAGTCTGGTATTGTCTAGTCTCTTTCTTGATGTAGGGTGGTCCATCTGGTGTACTGGTCCTCGTAGCTTCCAATAGGGAAAATTGTTCTATAATGGCATCTCGGAAGGAATCCCATGTAGTGGCCACCACAAACATTGCAGATTCATCCACAACCCTTTTCTAAGAGTAAGTATCCCACCAATCTTTAACATGGGGAACAACCTTAAGGAGTGAAAAAGTGATATTTTCCCTATCGGAAAAATTGTGGACCGAAAAATATCCTTCGAGTAGATTCAACCATTTATTTACAGCATTCACATCTTTCAGTCCTTCAAATAATGGAATATAAAAATTTACATGTACTTTGAAGGGGGTTGCATGGCCACTTGATGAAGATGCTTCTCTCGTGGGAAACTGTCAAAGGATCTATGTGAAGTTGTCCATCATTTCATTCCTTTGTCGTACGAGGGATTCCTCGAGAAACATTTTAATAGGATATCCTGCTCCATCATCTTTCTTTTCGTCTCCCATGGGTTGTTGTTGGGCTCGGCACGGTCGATATTCTAATGGATCGATTGGATCGATTCCCAACTTCTTGTACCCAGACCTTATCGGGGACATGCAAGAAGAAAAATAAATGAAGAGCAGACCTCTCTGATACCACTGATCTGGATTTAGGAGTGGAATGAAATGATTAACAAAATTAATACAATAAACACAGAGATATGAATAATAACACAAATATCTAGTGAACAATATCTTCTATTAAATAATAAAATGGGATGAAACTATAAAACTACATAACTAAAAACTTTCTCGAATGGTGGTAGCTATCTTTGAGAAGAGATGTGGCTGCTACGTGCATCCGTCTGAGCAGAATGGATTACAATGAGGCTCCATAGGCCCTTTTGATATTACTCATGAATGAAAAAACCCTAGAAATCCAAAAACCTAACCCTAGAAGGTGAAACACGAAAAGTCATGTGGGCCTTATGGGTAAGTTGGTGTAATTTGGTACCTCAACTTCCTAGGGTCGTAAATTTTTCATACGACCTTCGTTTTAGGCACATGATAGCTCGTTGGAAAGGTATTTCAGAGAACAACACATTTTGCCATCAAACTCTGACTTTGTCTACAATTTGATTGTCGCGAGCCAAAAAAACAACGTTTAGGGCCCCAAAACGACCCTGGAAGTACAACAAGATGTGATGACATGAAAACATACAAAAATAAGCCAGATGGATTAGGCGAGAGGCCACCCGTATCCACCTAGAGGATGTGTGGGGCTTCAGACAACCCCATAAGTGTAGAACCCACAATTACAAAGTAGTACAGAAGAACATGTTGAACAAAAAATGGACACGAGGAGCCAAATGGAATAGGTGGGTGGCCACCAATATCCACCTAGATCAATCCTCGCCCCTTAGGAAGCAATGGTCTCCATTGCATTGAGTTCCCCAATTAGGTGAGGAAAATTCTGCTGGATTTTGCCCCGGGTGAGCCACTTGCCTTGGTGTGGGAGTTTCCTTGCCTTGACAACTCAATAAAGGTGGATCCACTACTCGCAATTGCCCTTGAAATGTGTGTCCACTATCTGATCAGTGGATGTTTGTTCCATGTAGTTAGGGTTGATCTTTGTTGGTGTCAATTGTTCTGCGATCTCAGAATTGTCCAATAATGGTGGAAAATATGGCTAAAAGAGGGCCACATTCAATACTGGATGCACACCAAGGAAAGGTGGAGTGTTGAGCTCAAAATAATTGCTACCCACATCCTTGGTGATAGTGTAAGGCCCATAACGAAGTGGGTGAAGCTTCCAATGGGGACTAGTTAGATGCTCCTTCTGTAGATGTAACCAGACTTTGTCACCAACCTGAAATTGGTGTGGTACCATGTGTTGATCATGGCGCTTCTTGTACTTAGCATTGGATTTCTGCAAGATCTCCTGGACCTATTGGCGGATGTGGTGAATCTGCTCAATGAATCTGGTGGCTTTGTCAATCACAGACTGATCAGGGGAAGACTTTTCTGTGCGGTGGCAAGAGGAAGTAAAACATCAATGGGTCCCAAGGGTTGGAATACTAGACCCACCTGAAATGGGCTATGGTCGGTGGCACTATGGAGAGCCTTATTATAATTGTGTTGGACATATGGGAGACTCTCATCCCATGTATGTGGATGCTTATAATTGTACATGCGCAATATGTGCACAATCATCCGATTGACAACCTCTATTTGGCCATCGGTTTGGGGGTGGAAAGAAGTGGATTTTGTGAGCTTGGTGTCCAATAGAGACCAAAGGATCGACCAAAAGGTGTTGAGAAACTTGTTCTCTCGGTCAGAGATGACGGTTTGTGGTATCCCAAAGTGGACCCACACTCGTTCGAATAAGATCTTGGCAGTATCTACCGCTGTGACATTCTTCTTACAGGTTGTGACGATGACCATCTTTGAAAACCGATCAACAACCACAAACACGTAGTCATTTCCTTGCTTGGTGGATGGTAAGCCGGACATGTAATCCATTAAGATGGATTCCCAAGGCTTCTCGGGAATAGGAAGAGGGGTATATAAGCCTTGCTTCTTGATGGTTGGCTTGGAAATGGCATAGGCAGTGCAATATCTGATATACTTGTCGACGTTCTGTCGAAGTTTTGGACAATAAAATTGTTTCTGAAGAATGACCACAATTTTCTCTATGCCAAAATGTCCTGCCACTCGACTGTAGTGGGCTTCCCAAATCAGCTTTGCATGCTTGTTTGTAGGAACAAAGAGATGGCCCAGGTGGCATAAGAGTCCATCTTGAATGTGAAAATCAGTGACAGTTGCGCATGTACCCAAGAGATGGTAGGTGGTGGCGAAGTCTGGATCTTGCTGATAAAGTTGGGGCCACTAAGATGCTTCATGTCCACATGAATGGACCACAGTGGTGAGTGCAACCACAAGAGGCCAACTGTGGCATTCAACAATACGATTGGATATATATTTCTTATACTTGATGTTGAGATGGAACTAATGCAGGTAGGTGGACCACTTCTGATGGCAGTCATTCTGCAATTTCCCCTATGTCTGTATGAACTACAAAGGCTGGTGATTAATGTGTATGATCGTCTCTTTCCCCAGAATGTAATGTTTCCATTGAAAACAGTCTTGTACAATGCAATACATTTCCTTGTCATAGGTGGGGTATTTTCGGACCATATCGGAGAGTGTCTCACTATGGTATGCCACCAGATGCCCTTGTTGAGTGAGAATTGTGCCCACAACATAGTCAGATGCATCAGTCTCAATATCGAATGGTTGTTGCAGATCAAGAAAGGAGAGTACTGGAGCTTAGCACAAGCGATGCTTCAGATAATTGAATTTGTGTTGCTTCTCCTTCTCCCACATGATCTTGTCCCTACCACTGCCCTTGGTCGCTTGGCTGAGGGCCCATGTAATATGGGAGAATCCCAACACGAATCGTCGATAGAATTTGGCTACTCCCAAAAAGATCCAAAGCTCGATCAGTGTGGTTGGGGTTGGCCAGTCACAGATGATTTAGATCTTATTTGGATCAACATGTACCCCATGTTCATCAACAATGTAGCCCAAGTATTAGACCATGTTCATGCCAAAAGACCATTTTTCCAAGTTGGCATAAAGCTTGTGATGTCGCAGAGTGCTCAAAACCTGTTGAATATGCCACATGTGATCCTCCCATGTTCTATTGAAGATGAGGATGTCATCCAAATATACTACCATAAAGGAGTTGTTGAAGGGTATCAATACATCATCCATCAATCTCATGAAAGTGGTTGGTGCATTTGTTAAGCCAAAAGACATGACTAGACATTCGTAGAGACCTTCTTTAGACTTGAAGGTTGTCTTCCATACATCAGTTGGTTCGATGGGAACCTGGTGGTAGCCAGACTTTAGGTCAATCTTGTTGAAGAACTTGCCCCCCTTGAGTTGGTCAAGAAGGTCATCAATCCTAGGAATGGGGTAGTTGTTCCTAAATGTGATTTTGTTTAAGGCTCTGTAATTAATGCAGAGTCACCAAGTCCCGTCCTTCTTCTGCACCAATACAATCGGGCTTCCGCAAGGGAAGGAGTTGGGTCTGATGTGCCCCTTTTGAAGAAGCTCATGGATCTGACGCCTGATTTCATCATTCTCCATCAGTGAGCATCGATAGACTGGTCCATTAGGTAGAGGTGCGTTAGGGGTCAGATCAATTGGATGCTTGACTTGGCAGTGTGTCGGTACCCCTGTAGGTGAGGAGAAGATGTCTCTATATTCTTCCACGATCCCATCCACTTTCTTTTGTTGCAAAGAGAGGTGATGTGTAGAGGCCATGGATGTGGCGACGACCTTCTACTTACTGTGAGCATGGATCACAAATAAGACAAACTTCCTGGTCTGTAAAATGACCTTAATGCACTGCTTAGCAGAGATTAAATAAATAGCAGTAGGAGGGGCTACCTCCGAGATCTTGTACAATTTTATACCCAAAGTAATAATAACACTGCGAGGTCTAGTCTCATACACAACATGATGCTTCCACAAATATGGTTGTCCTAAAAGAACATCACAAACTTCAAGGGGACCAATATCACACAGTATCTCATCTTTGAAAGGCTTGGTGTCATAGGGCAGACGAAACTGTTAGATGATAAAGAGATCTCTTGCTTGGAAAATCCATCCGATGGTGTAGGGTTATGGGTGCAATGTCTTTGGTAGGTCCAGCCGCTTAATGATCTCTGCTGAAATCAGGTTCTTTTGACTACCGATGTCAAGAATGAAATGAATCAGAGACCCTTGACCCACATTTGCAAGTGAAAGAGGCATTCCCCTTCCTCTAGTTCTTTTGGTTCCCTTGGATGGACTTTGGTGGTAGAGATAGTTACAATGGGTTCATCATCGATAATCCGCTTCCCTCCCTTAGGATTTGACTAGAAATCAGAATCAACCTCTGACTCAAAATCCTTCAGCTCGGCCACGGGGGACATCTTGGAGTGGAATTCTTCGGTGTTGTGCCAAGGAATTTTATGGTACTCACACCATTTTCCTGTGTCCTTCTTCGTCTTCTCATTGCCCTTCTTGTGTTGTGGCTTGGAATGGTTGTCTCGAGGGTGGGAATCTCAACTCGGCTCCTTACTGTGTGGGTTGGGGATGCCTTTGCCCTGCTTCGGCTGTGAGGGGTTTGCAGATTCAAACTCTCATCGTTTCTGCTTAAATTTTTTATCGATCTTGACAACGTATCTATAAGTCGTGCCCAATGAGGCGATGTCCAGGAAATCCATTTATGTTTGAATGTATCTATGCAAATAGCCGTGGTATTTGAGCACCATATGACGTTGAGAGTCTTTGATACTCAATTTGGTGCGTAGGGTATGGAAAATATTGGTGAAGTTTGGTACTGTCTGGTCACTTTCTTGACGTAGGGTGGTCCATCTGGTGTACTGGTCCTCATAGCTTCCAACATGGTAGTATTGTTCTTTAATGTCGTCTCGGAAGGAATCCCATGTAGGTGCCACCACAAACATTACAGATTCCTCCACGACCCTTTGCTCATAGTAAGTATCCCACCAGTATTTAACATGGGGAATGGCCTTGAGGAGTGCAAAAGTGATCTTTTCCCTATCGAAAAAATTATGGACTAAAAAATATCCTTCGAGAAGATTCAACCATTTATCTACAACATTTGCATCTATCGGTCCTTCAAATAATGGAATATCAAAATTTACCTATACCTTTAAGGGGGTTGCATGGCCACTTGATGAAGATGCTTCTCCCGTGGGCAACCATCGAAGGATCTGCGCAAAGTTGTCCATCATTTCGTTCATTTGTCGCGCAGGGGCTTCCTCAAGCAAAATTTTAATATGATCTCCTGCTTCATCATCTTTCTTTTCGTCTCCCAAGGGTTTTTGTCGAGCTCGGCGTGACTGATCTTGTAGTGGCTCGATTGGTTCGAGTCCCAACTTCTTGTACCCAAACCTTGTCGGGGACATGCACGAAGAAAAATAAATGAAGAGCAGACCGCTCTGATACCACTGATCCGGATTTAGGAGAGAAACGAATTGATTAAGAGATTGAATACAATAAACACAGAGATATGAAGAATAACACAAATATTCGGTGAACAATATCTTCTACTAAATAATGAAATAGGTTGAAACTGTAAAACTGCAGAATTGAAAACTTGCTCGAATGGTGGTAGCTATCTCTGAGAAGAGATGTGGTTGCTACGCACATCCGTCTGAGCATAGTGGATTACAATGAGGCTCCAGAGGCCCTTTTGATATTACTCATGAATGCCAAAACCCTAGACATCCAAAAACCTAACCCTAGAAGGTGAAACGCCAAAAGTCATGTGGGCCCTATGGGTAAGTTGGTGTAATTTGGTACCTCAACTTCCTAGGGTCGTAACTTTTGCATACGAACTATGTTTTAGGCGTGTGATAGACCATTGAAAAGGTCTTTCAGAGAGATACACATTTCACTATCAAACTCTGACTTTGTCCACAATTTGACTATGGCGAGCCATAAAAACAACATTTAGGGCCCCAAAACGGCCCCGAAAGTACAACAAGATGTGTTGACATGAAAACATACAAAATAAGTCAATTGGATTAGGCGAGAGGCCACCTGTATCCACCTGGAGGATGTGTGGTTCTTTAGACAACCCCAGAAATGTAGAACCCACAATTACAAAGCAGTACAAAAGAACATGTTGAACAAAAAATAGACACGAGGAGCCAGTTGGAATAGGTGGGTGGCCACCAATATCCACCTAGATCATGGTAGCACCTAGCATGTAGTGAAAGGAAAATGTTAGGTTGAACATAATTTTTACTCCACGACTATACCTTTCCAATGAGCTATCGAGGAACCCAAATGGAGAATGTATGCAAAAGTTGTGCCCCCGGGAAGTTGTCGTATCAACTTACCACAACAGGGCCCACAAACCTTTTGGAATTTCATCTTTTGAGGTTAGGGTTTTGGATGTTTAGGGTTTTCTCATTGATGATTTATGTTAAAAGGAATTTTTGTCTTCTTTGTAATCAACTTCTTGCGAATGAGAATAGTCATCACATCTCTATATTCAGAGATAAGTTACCACCATTCTAACTAACTTGTGTTCTTTGCATTTTACAATGTTTTGTATTTCAGACAGTCATTAATAGAATCTGAGTTTAGTTGTATTACTGTGTTTCTTGCAATACCTTTGTGTGTTTACTTGTTATAATTTTCCTTCATGTCATTCTCAATGTAATTTGGATCATTGATATAGCTTAGATACCATTGTTTATTAGTTTGTAGATATGAGACTTAGAGCTCAAGTAGTGTACAAGGTTCTAGGGTTGTTGCTTGCTTGATCATGGATTCCCTTTGGAGCAAAGTTTCCATGGTGGAATTGAATGATCATGGTAGATTCTTGTGGATCTAGATCCATGGCTTTTCACCCCTTCCTTGAGACCAGTCATTAAGGCTTGCTACTTTCTTCCTAGAACCTAGTGACATGAACAATATTCTATCAATATATAGACAATATTTAGACTCTTTTACATCGAAGGAATTTCACAGAAGTAGAGAGTTTACTTGAGGAGATGGCAATAAAGGGTCTCAAATTTTATGTTATGATTTTGACAACAATTATTTGAGCTTTTTTTCAAATTCCAAACTCCGTGGTGCAATAACAACATATGAATATGGCAAAAATAAAGGGCAGGCTGATTTACTGGTTGGAACACATATTTGGATAATGAAATGGGATTGGATCCATCTAGGATTAGAGTCTGTTAAAGATAATTCCTAATTAATGCCACTACTAGAATTTAGGGATTGGATTTGGTTTGCTGGAGGATGTTGAGAGATTCTCTCGACCTCTCCCTCAAAGAGTGGAATAAGTTGGATCTCACAACACTTATTTAAGTGTGATGTATCTTTGTTCATTGTATGCAATACAAACTATTATTTATGTGTGTGAATCATGTGCAATGGATGCTCTTCCAATTTCTAAACTGGTATCAGAGCGAGTTGCGTAGGGTTTGAGAAATCGTTCATTTCTACGTTGGTTCTATTTTATTTGAGAGCTGCATAGAGGAGTCACTTAGTGAAAGATGGGGTCTGTGAGGCATTGTTGGAATGAACACATTGTCGAAAAAGAGAGGAGTCGCCTGATTTGAAGCCGCCATTCTCAGAAGCTAACTAGACTATGGTCGAGACTCTGTATGGAGCGTGCAGTTGTTGATTGCTTAATGCAGTCATTGTTTTGATATTCATCCATTGAATTCATTATGCTCGATTATATACACTACTCTTGAAGAATTGATGAAATACTTTGTTCGGTGCGCAAGAAGGCTCAACATGAATTGACTTTCAGTTTGCATATGACTGCCATTGTGGAGTGTTGGAGAGCCATTGGAGCACTTAAAAGGTAGTTATCCATTAGCCATCGATGTGTCTGTTGCGATCGTTGAAGAAGTGAGAGCCATCATTAGAGTAATGAATTTTCAATGAAATGAGAGTACACGAAACTCATAGTTGATGCTTGATGGAGGAAATGTCGATAAAAAGAGTTGTTTTTTTATTATTCATTCAATTTATATATGAATATGTATCTCCCTCAAGAATTTGGTTTTTCTTATTGTTTCTGCGCACAAGAGCCTTAGTAAACAAGATAGAGATTACGATGAAGATTTGTATATATTCAAAGGTTGTGAAATGGATCTTTTGTACTGTCCGAGAGTCCCACATGTTCAAGAACAAATGTTGAAGACCACAAAAAATCAGAGAGATCATGTATTACAGTTCTCTTCAACTACTGCAAATAAATTGAGTGCAGAACACCAGATTGCAAATGGTTGGATGCCACCGTAGAAGGTCTACCTGTTTTTCTACTTATATATGTGTGTGTGTGTGTGTGTGTGTGTGTGTCTTTCTATGAGTGTTGTGAAAGTATGTGTGAGTTACAATTTAGTGAGTTTGAGAGATTATAAATTCAATGAATATGCATTGAATATTGTATGAGATCTTGGAATTTGAATCATATCGAGTCTAGTCAACTCAATGTATAAAGAGCAAATATTGTTAGAATTGACTACTCTAACAAGTTGCAGGTGCAGAACGAAGATCCAAGATTATGGATTCAATTCTTGTGTGTGTGTTACTTATGTTGTAAAGGAAGTAGGAACTCTTGTATCTTGATATAAGTTGGCAGCCCCGGTTTCAAGAACAACTGTTCTTATTCAAAGTCACCTTGTATAATTGATTTTTGAAGACATTATGTACCTAGACTATCTTTCTACAAACTGATGGATAGCCGAAAGAAAAATATATGATAGATGGAGGTATGTCCATAGGATGATTCATTACTTGACAAATTTTCTCATGGAAGCCCCGGTGAGATGAGTTTGTCAATATTATCTATTGTGCAAGTTCATGAATGATGATCTGAAACATTTATACTTTAAATGAGTTGAAAGGAGAGCTAGAAGAAGAGGAAGAGGAAGAGAAAGAGCGCAATCCAGAAGCATCAGAGTGGGTGTATGCGTTGATGAGGATCATGCCAGACGAAGTGTTGTAACATTTTCTATTATGTGAAGTTTTGTAATGTAGGCATTAACTGGGGGTGTTAGAGATAATGCCTAATTAATGCCACTACTAGAGTTTAGGGATTGGATTTGGTTTGCTGGAGGATGTTGAGAGTTTCTCTCAACCTCTCTCTCAAAAAGTGAAATAAGTTGGATCTCACAACACTTGTTTAAGTGTGATGTATATTTGTTCATTGTATGCAATACAAACTATTATTTCTGTGTGTGAATCGTGTGCAATGGATGCTCTTCCAATTTCTAAATGACTCAGAACAGTTTTTGGACTTAATTTTTCACTTGGATACTTTGAATGGGTAAATGTCGATTGGAAACTAAGCTCATATTGGACATAAGGATAACCATACACATGGTTGCCTATAATTGGAGACTCTCTTTTCAAAATATAGAGGCAGCGTCTAAAACTGATATCAATGCCCAATATACTGTATCTTGTAAAGAAGTTTGCACTGAATACCATGGAATGAGCTCAGAGAGCGTCCAATAAGTTGCTGGCCAGAAATGTAGATATTAGAAACTATTTTTTATCTCCTTCGGTTTGTTCCTCCAAAGATGATGCAACGTGCAGATTAGTATGATCAGAAAGTGAAAATATTCCAGACGGCACACATTAATGTTTGTGCGTGAATGATATTGCTAGAACCAACTCTTGCCTAGCATTTGATAAAGTTGGAGATTCAGGGAACATGAAGTGGTCATAGTTCAAAATCAAGATAATATTGGTGTTGACCATGCCCACTTAATTGGCAAATAAAAACTTTGGAATGCCAACGATATCTTGTTCTTTTGAAGCCATCTCACTTTGCTTGAAAGGTCATATGCACAATGTATCGTCTTTCCCAATAGAATGGAAGACTCCAGACCAATTGGATACGAATCAGATACCTATGAGAGATATTCCTACTGCTTCAAGCAATCCCAGAGAGATTCCTACTGTTCTCTAAGTCTCATATGGCATCCCAGATCAACAAATGGAAACAAGTTGGGGTCAAAATCAAGAAAATGACATCCCAGATCAAGTTGGTGTGGCAATGAAGAGGGAGAAATATCTATGGCAACCTTTGTATCTTTTTTGTGACAAACAGATCAAACTTTCATATGCAAGCGATGTTCAAAAGCATAGTGTTTGAGGATTGAAGATAATTTAGTAGCTGTGAAAGAATGCCTTGAAATAAGAAATTAGAGTTCTAATCCATAGCCAAGCATCAACACAAAGCAATTGCAATAAAGTGTCCAAGGATTTTGATCTTGTTTCATTTACCCATGTTTACTAAGAGCATAACGTTGAGGCAGACCCCTTATCAAAGAGGGTCAATAGTGGGTAGATGGTTCTGAGTCGAGACTAATCAGGGTCATACACGAGTTTAAACTTCATACACGGCCAGCTACAAAAAGACAATCTGTTCTATATCTAATGATTAATTACAAGGAGAGCTCCTCAATTTATAAGATTGAGGAGGCCCAACAAACACCAAAGTTTAGTTGAGTAGTTGAAACAATCTACGTGAGCTTAACTCACACAAGCTATCATGTGTTTAGAATTAGAGACAATCTAAACAAACACACCAACATTGTGCCCTTGGAAGAACTCAAAGAAGTAGATATAGTCTCCTCCCTAAGCCATTATTTTTAATTCAATTT
>WSFP011429141.1:0-21872 GCA_009831015.1 Picea engelmannii | reverse complement strand
AGAAGGAACACTCCACATGACCCCATCGAAAGCTTCAACCACTCTGATATGGTCCTTACACCATCACCAAGGTTGTGGGTGAGAATGATTTTGAATTAAGTATTTCCCCTTTCCTTTGCTTTCACCTGGTATTTAATGTGGAATTGCTTCGACCATATTTTCCACCTCTCCTCGACACTTTAGACGCAGACGAGAACTTGGCCCCTACAGAAATCAACCTGATTGCATTGCATAGGTGATAGTTGATCAGATCATGGATACCAAGATGAAGGGCACCTGCTAGCAGAACATCCAACTCTATCAGGTCGTCAAAGCAAGGTAGATTATTCACGAGGTCAAGTGGCTCAATAGGAGTCAGATTCAGTAGAAGTTTTCCATCTAATAGAGGAACTTGATGCAATGGAGACCATTTATTCCTAAGTGGGGAGGACTTATTCAAGTGGATATTGGTGGCCACCCACAAGTTCCACTAATTCATAATGGTTCCACATCTTGGTAGTTTTTCTACGGTTTTTTGGGTCCCAAACTTCTGCAGTCGTTTTGGGGCCCTAAATGACATTTTTTTGGCTTGGTATGATCCGTATTTAGGAGCAGAACGAAATGATTAACAAACTGAATACAATAAACACAGAGATATGAAGAATAACAAAAATATCCAATGAACAATATCTTCTATTAAATAATGAAATAGGTTGAAACTGTAAAACTGCATAACTGAAAACTTGCTTGAATGGTGGTAGCTATCTCTAAGAAGAGATGTGGCTGCTACGCTCATCCGTCTAAGAATAATGGATTACAATGAGGCTCTAGAGGCCATTTTGACATTACTCATGAATTCCAAAACCCTAGACATCCAAAAACCTATCCCTGGAAGGTGAAACGCCAAAAGTCATATGGGCCCTATGGGTAAGTTGGTGTAATTTGGTACCTCAACTTCCTAGGGTTATAACTTTTGTATACAACCTTTGTTTTAGGCGTGTGATAGCCTATTGGAAATATCTTTCAGAGAATTACACATTACACTATCAAACTCTAGCTACGCCTGTAGTTTGACTGTGGCGAGCCAAAAAAACAACATTTAGGGCCCCAAAACAGCCCCAGGAGTACATCAATATGTGTTGACATGAAAACATAAAAAATAAGCTAGTTGGATTAGGCGAGAGGCCACCCATATCCACCTTGAGGATGTGTGGGGCTTCAGACAACCCCATAAGTGTAGAACCCACAATTACAAAACAATATAAAAGAACATGTTAAATAAAAAATGGACACGAGGAGCCAGTTGGAATAGGTGGGTGGCCACCAATATCCACCTGGATCAATCCTCCCCCGTTAGGAAGAAATGGTATCCATTACATTGATTTCCCCCATCAGGTGAGGAAACTTCTGTTGGATTTGGCCCCGGGTGAGCCACTTACCTTGGTGTAGGAGTTTCCCTTCCTTGACAACCCGATAAAGATGGATATGTTGTTAGTGAGTGCCCTTGACCTGTGTGTCCACTATCTGATCAGAGGATGATTGTTCCATGCAGTCAGGGTTGAGCTCTATTTGTGTCAATTGTCCTGCGATCTCAGAGGTTTCCAATAATTGTGGAAAATATGGTCGAAGGAGGGCCACATTGAATATTGGATGTAGACCAAGGAAGGGTGGAGTGTTGAGCTCAAAATCATTGCTACCCACAACCTTGGTGATAGTGTAAGGCCCATAGAGAAGTGGGTGAAGCTTCTGATAGGGCCTGGTGAGACGCTCCTTCTGCAGAAGTAACCAGACTTTGTTGCCAACCTAAAACTGGTTTGGTACCCTATGTTGATCATGGTGTTGCTTGTACTTAGCATTGGATTTATTCAAAATCTCCTCGACCTGTTGGCGGATGTGTTGAATCTGCTCAATGAATTTGGTGGCTTTGTCGATCATAGACTGATCAGGGGAAGATTATGTCTGTGTGGTGGATAGAGGAGGTGCAACTTCAATGGGTCCCAAGGGTTGGAATCCCAGACCCACCTGAAATGGGCTATGTCTGGTGGAACTATGGAGAGACCTATTGTAACTATGTTGGACATATGGGAGACTCTTGTCTAATGCACGTGGATGCTTAGAATTGTACATGCGCGGGATGTGCAAAATCATTTGATTGCCAAACTTTGTTTGGCCATCAGTTTGGGGGTGGAAAGCAATGGATTTTGTGAGCTCGGTGTCCAACAGAGACCAGAGAATCGACAAAAAGGTACTGAGGAACCTGTTGTCTTGATCGAAGATGATGGTCTGTGGTATCCCAAAGTGGAACCACACTCGTTCAAAGAAGAACTTGGCAGTATTTTTCATTGTGACATTCTTCTTACAGGCTGTGAGGATGGCCATATTTGAAAACCAATCAACAACCAAAAACACCCAGTCATTTCCTTTCTTGGTGGACGATAACAATGACATGTAATATATTGATATGGATTCCCAAGGATTCTCGGGAATAGGAAGAGGGGTATATAATCCTTGCTTCTTGATGGCTATCTTGGCAATGGAACAAGCAGTGCAAGATCTAATATACTTGTTGACGTCCTGTTGAAGTTTTGGCCAATAAAAATGTTTCTGGAGAACGACCATAGTTTTCTCTACACCAAAATTTCCTGCCACCCGACTGTACTGGGCTTCCCAAATCATCTTTGCACACTCGCTTGTAGGAACACAGAGATGGCCCAAGTGGAATAAGAGTTTGTCCTGAATGTAAAAATTAGTGGAAATTGCGCTGATACTCAAGAGGTGGTAGGTGGTGGCGAAGTCTAAATCTTGTTGATAATGTTGGGGCCACTCAGATGCTTCGTGTCCACATGAATGGAGAATAGTGGTGATTCTAGACACATGAGGCCGACTAAGGAAGTCAACAACATGACTGGAGACACATATCTTATACTTGATGTTGAGATGGAACTGTTGCAGTTAGGTGGACCACTTCTGATGGTGATCATTCTGCAATTTCCCTTGTGTCTGTATGAACTGCAGAGGCTTCTGATCAGTGTGTATGATCATCTCTTTCCCCATAATTTAATGTTTCCATTAACGAAAGGCTTGTACAATGGAATACATTTCCTTGTCATAGGTGGGGTATTTTCGGACCGTATCAGAGAGTGTCTCACTATGGTATTCCACTAGATGTGTATGTTGAGTGAGAACTGCGCCCATAACATAGTCAGATGCATCAGTCTCAATCTCGAATGATTGTTGCAGATCGAGAAAGGAGAGTACTGGAGCTGAGCACAAGTGATGCTTCAGATCATTGAATACTCGTTTATGCTCCTTCCCCCACATGAACTTGGCCCTACCATCGCCCTTGGTCACTTGGCTGAGGGCCCATGCAATATAGGAGAATCCCAACACGAACCGTCGGTAGAAGTTGGCTAGTCCCAAAAATATCTAAAGCTCCGTGAGTGTGGTCAGGGTTGGCCAATCACAGATGACTTGGATATTAGTTGGATCAACATGTACCCCATGCTCATAAAATATGTAGCCCAATTTTTGGACCCTGTTCATGCCAAAAGAGAATTTTTCCAAGTTGGGATAAAGCTTGTGTTTCCACAGAGTGCTCAAAACCTATTGAATATGCCACATGTGCTCCTCCCACGTTCTGTTGAATATGAGGATGCCATCCAAATATAATAACACAAAGGAGTTGGTGAAGGGTCTCAATACACCATCCATCAATCTCATGAAAGTGGTTGGTGCATTTGTTAAGCCAAAGGGCAAGACTAGCCATTCGTAGAGACCTTCTTTAGAATTGAAGGTTGTCTTCCATACATCAATTGGTTCAATGGGAACTTGGTGGTAGTCAGAATTTAGGTCAGTCTTGCTGAAGAACATGGCCCCCTTGAGTTGGTCAAGAAGGTCTTCAATCCTAGGAATGGGGTAGCGGTTCCTGACTTTGATTTTGTTTAAGGATTTGTAATCAATGCAGAGTCACCAAGTCCCGTCCTTCTTCTGCACTAGTACAATCGATATTTCGCAAGAGGAGGAGCTAGGTCTGATGTGTCACTGTTGAATAAGATCGTGGATATGACGCCTGATTTTTTCATTCTCCATCAGTGAGCGTCGATAGAATGGTCAATTAGGTAGAGGTGCGTCATGGGTCAGATCAATTGGATGCTTGACTTGGCAGTGTGTCGGTACCCCCGTAGGTGAGGAGAAGATGTCTTTGTATTCTTCCACGATCTCATCCACTTGTTGCTTCTACAAAGAGAGGCATTGTGTAGAGGCCACAGATGTTGTGGTGACCTTCTACTTATTGTGATCATGGATCACAAAGAAGAAAAACTTCTTGGTCTATGAAATGACCTTACTGGATTGCTTAGAAGATATTAAAGAAATATCAATAGGTGGTGCTACCTCTGGGATCCTATACAATTGTCTACCCAAAGTAATAATAACACTACGGGGTCTAGACTCATACACAACATGATGCTTCCACAAATATGGTTGTCCTAAAAGAACATCACAAACTTCAAGGGGAGCAATATTACACAGTATCTCATCTTTGAAAGGCTTGATGCCGTAGGGAAGACGACATTGTTGGCTGACACAGAGATCTCTTCCTTGAAGAATCCAACCAATGGTATAGGGATGTGGGTGTGGTGTTGTCGGCAGGTCCATCCTCTTGACGACCTTTGCTGAAATCAGGTTCTTCTGACTACCACTATCGACAATGAAATGAATCGAAGCCCCCTTGACCCACATCTTCGAGTGAAAGAAGCGTTCCCCTTCCTCTGATTCTTCTGGTTTGCTTTGACAGACTTTGGTGGTAGCGATAGTGGCACTGGGTTCAACATCGATAATCTACTTCCCTCCTTCAGGATTTGACTCAGAATCAGAATTGGCCTCTGACTTATAAGCCTTTAGCTCGTCCATAAGGGACTATTTGGAGCGACATTCTTCAGTGTTGTGCCAAGGATTTTTATGGTACTCACAACATTTTCATGTGTCCTTCTTCGTCTTCTCATTTCCATTATTGTGTTGCGTCTTGGACTGGTTGTCCTAACGGAAACCATATCGACACGGTCCCTTGCTGTGTGGGTTGGGGCTATCTTTTCCCTGCTTTGGCTATGAGGGGTTTGTAGATCCAAACTCTCATCATTTCTTCTTAAATTTATGCTCGATCTTGACAACGTATCTATAAGCCACACCCAATGAGGTGATGTATAGAAACTCCATTTATGTTTGAATGTATCTATGCAAACAACCACGGTATTTGACCACCAGATGACGCTCAGAGTCTTTAATACCCAATTTTGTGCGTAGGGTATGGAAAATATTGGTGAAGTCTGGTACTGTCTGGTCCCTTTCTTGATGTAGGGTGGTCCATCCGGTGTATTGGTCCTTGTAGCTTCCAACAGGGTAGTACTGTTATTTAATGGCATCCTGGAAGGAATCCCATGTAGGGGCCACCACAAACATTGCATATTCCTCCACGGCCCTTTGCTCAAATTAAGTATCCCACCAGTCTTTAACATAGGGAATGACCTTGAGGAGTGAAAAAGTGATATTTTCCCTATCGGAAAAATTATGGACCAAAAAATATACTTCGAGTAGATTCAACCATTTATCTACAGAATCTGCATCTATCATTCCTTCAAATAATGGAATATCAAAATTTACATGTACCTTGAATGTGGTTTCATGGCCACTTGATGAATATGCTTATCCCGTGGGCAACCGTCGAAGGATCTGCACAAAGTTGTCCATCATTTTGTTACTTTGTCGCGCGAGGGATTCCTCAAGCAACATTTTAATAGGATCTCCTGCTCCATCATATTTCTTTTCGTCTCCCATGGGTTTTTTTCAGTATCGGCGTAACCGATATTGTAATGGATCGATTGGTTCGAGTCCCAACTTCTTGTACCTTGACCTTGTCGGGGACATCCACGAAGAAAAATAAATGAAGAGAATATTGCTCTGATACCACTGATCCTTATTTAGGATCAGAACAAAATGATTAACAGGCTCAATACAATAAACATAGAGATATGAAGAATAACACAAATATCCAGTGAACAATATCTTCTATTAAATAATGAAATGGGTTGAAACTGTAAAACTACATAACTGAAAACTTACTTGAATGGTGGTAGCTATCTCTGAGAAGAGATGTGGCTGCTATGCGCATCCATCTAAGCATAATGGATTATAATGAGGCTCTAGATGCCCTTTTTATATTACTCATGAATTCCAAAACCCTAGACATCCAAAAACCTAACCCTAGAAGGTGAAACGTCAAAACTCATGTGGGCCTTATGGATAAGTTGGTGTAATTTTGTACCTCAACTTCGTAGGGTCGTAACATTTGCATACAACCTCTATTTTAGGCGCGTGATAGTCCATTGGAAAGGTATTTCAAAGAGATACACATTCGGCCATCAAACTCTGACTCATTATCAAGTTTGAATATGGCGAGCCAAAAAAATAATGTTTAGGGCCCCAAAACGGCCCTGGAAGTACAATAAGATGTGATGACATGAAAACATACAAAATAAGCTAGTTAGATTAGGCGAGAGGCCACCTGTATCCACCTGGAGGATTGTGGGGCTTCAGAGAGCCCAAAAAGTGTAGAACCCATAATTACAAAGCAGTACAAAAGAACGTGTTGAGCAAAAAAAGGACACGAGGATCCAGTTGGAATAGGTGGGTTGCCACCAATATCCACCTGGATCAATACCCCCCCCAGGAAGAAATGGTATGCATTGCATTGAGTTCCCCCATCATGTGAGGAAACTTTTGTTGGATTTGACCTCATGTTGGCCACTTACCTTGGTGTAGGAGTTGTCCTGCCTTGACAACCTAATAAAGATGGATCCGCTGATGGCGAGTGCCCTTGACCTGTGTGTCCACTATCTGATCAGTGGATGCTTGTTCCATGGAATCAGGGTTGAGCTTTGTTTGTGTCAGTTGTTTTGCGATCTCAGGGGTGTCCAATAATGGTGGAATATATGGCCGAAGGAGGGCCACATTGATTACTGGATACAAACCAAGGAAGGGTGGAGTGTTGAGCTCAAAATCATTGTTACCCATAGCCTTAGTAATAGTGTAAGGCCCATAACGAAGTGGGCAAAGCTTCTAATGGGGCCTGGTGAGACACTCCTTTTGCATATGTAACAAGAATTGTTTTCCAACCTGAAACTGGTGTGGTGCCCTGCTTTGATCATGGTGTTGTTTGTACTTAGCATTGGATTTATACAAAATATCCTGGACCTATTGGCAGATGTGTTGAATCCAATCAATGAACCTGGTAGCTTTGTCCATTGCAGAATGATCAGGGGAAGAGTCTTTCTATGCAGTGGCAAGAGGAAGTGCAACATCAATGGGTCCCAAGGGTTGGAATCCTAGACCCACCTAAAATGGGCTATGGCCGGTGGAACTATGGAGAGCCCTATTGTAACTATGTTGGACATATGGGAGACTCTCGTCCCCTGTACGTGGATGCTTAGAATTATACATGCGCAGGATGTGCACAATCATCTGATTGATGAACTATGTTTGGCCATCTATTTGGGGGTGGAAAGTAGTGGTTTTTGTGAGCTTGGTGTCCAACAGAGACCAGAGACTCGACCAAAAGGTGTTGAGGAACCTATTGTCTCAGTCGGAGATGATGGTCTGTAGTATCCCAAAGTGGACCCACACTTGTTCGAAGAAGAGTTTGGCAGTATATGTCATTGTGACATTCTTCTTATAGTTTGTGAGGATGGCCATCTTCAAAAACCGATCAACGACCACAAACACGCAGTCATTTCCTTGCTTGGTGGACGACAATCCAGACATGTAATCCATTGAGATGGATTCCCAAGGCTTCTCAGGAATAGGAAGAGGCATGTATAAGCCTTGTTTCTTGATGGATGGATTAGAAATGGAGCAAGCTGTGAAATATTTGATATACTTGTTGACGTTCTGTCGAAGTTTTGGCCAATAAAAATGTTTCTGAAGAACAACCATAGTTTTCTCTCACCAAAATGTCCTGCCACCCAACTGTAGTGGTCTTTCCAAATCAGCTTTGCACGATCGCTTGTAGGAACATAGAGATGACCCAGGTGGCATAAGAGTTTGTCCTGAATGTGAAAATCAGTGACAGTTGTGCCTGTACCCAAGAGTTGGTAGGTGGTGGCGAAGTTCAGATCTTGATGATAAATTTGGGGACACTCAGATGCTTCATGTCCACATGAATGGAGCATAGTGGTGAGTGAAACCACAGGAGGATGGCCGAGGAAGTCAGGAACATGATTGGAGATACATGTCTTATACTTAATGTTGATATGGAACTGCTGTAGGTAGGTGGACCACTTCTTATGGCGGTCATTCTGCAATTTCCCCTGTGTCTGTATGAACTGCAGAGGCTTGTGATCAGTGTGTATCATTGTCTCTTTCCCTAGAAAGTAATGTTTCCATTGACGGTAAGCTTGTACAACATAATACATTTCCTTGTCATAGGTGGGGTATTTTTGGACCGTATCGGAGAGTGTCTCACTATGGTATGACACCGAATGCTCGTCCTGAGTGAGAACTATGCCCACAACATAGTCAGATGCATCAGTCTCAATAATGAATGGTTTTTGTAGATCGGGAAATGAGAGTACTTGAGATGAGCACAAGTGATGCTTCAGATCATCGAATGTTCATTGCTACTCCTTCCCCCACACAAAATTGTCCCTACCACCTCCCTTGGTCACTTGGTTGAGGGCCCATGCAATATGGGAGAATACCAACACGAACCATTGATAGAAGTTGGATAGTCCCAAAAAGCTATGAAGCTTGGTCAGTGTGGTCGGGGCTGGCCAGTCACGGATGACTTGGATCTTAGCTGGATCAACATGTACCACATTCTCATCAACAATGTAGCCCATGTATTGGACCCGTTCATGCCAAAAGAACATTTTTCCAAGTTGGCATAAAGTTGGTGCTGCCGCAGAGTGCTCAAAACCTGTTGAATATGTCGCATGGGATCCTCCCACGTTCTGCTGAAGATGAGGATGTCATCCAAATATAATTCCACAAAGGATTTGGTGAAGAGTCTCAATACATCATCCATCAATCTCACGAAAGTGTTTGGTGCATTTTTTAAGCCAAAGGGCATGAATAGCCATTCGTAGAGACCTTCTTTATATTTGAAGGTTGTCTTCAATACATTAGTTGGTTCAATGGGAACCTGGTGGTAGCCAGACTTTAGGTCAATCTTGCTGAAGAACTTGGCCCCCTTAAGTTGGTCAAGAAGGTCATCAATCTTGAGAATGGGGTAGCATTTCATGTCTCTGATTTTGTTTAAGTCTCTGTAATCAATGCAGAGTCGCCAAGTCCCATCCTTCTTCTGCACCAGTACAATCGGGCTTCTGCAAGGGGAGGAGTTGCGTCTAATGTGGCCCTTTTGAAGAAGGTCATGGATCTGATGCATGATTTCATTATGCTCCATCAGCGAGCACCGATAGAATGGTCCATTAGGTAGAGGTTTGTCGGGGGTCAGATCAATTGGATGCTTGAATTGGCAGTGTGTCGATACCCCTGTAGGTGAAGAGAAGATATCTCTATATTCTTCTATGATCCCATCCACTTGTTGTTGTTGCAAAGAGAGGCATTGTGTAGAGGCCACAGATGTGGCGGTGACCTTTTTATTACTGTGATTATGGATCACAAAGAAGATGAACTTCCCTATATTTGAAATGACATTACTGCATTGCTTAGTAGAGATTAAAGAAATAGAAGTAGGCGGCGCTACCTCTGGGATCCTGTACAATCAAAAAGAAATAATAACACTGCGGGGTCTAGAATCATACAAATCATGATGCTTCCACAAATATGGTTGTCCTAAAATAACATCACAAAATTCAAGGGGATAAATATCACACAGTACCTCATCCTTGAAAGGCTTGATGTCGTAGGGAAGACGACACTGTTGGCTGACACATAAATATTTTCCTTGGCAAAGCTACCCGATGGTGTAGGGATGCAGGTGCAGTGTCATCGACAGGTCCAACCACTTGAGGACCTATGCTGAAATTAGGTTCTTCTGACTACCGTTGTCGACAATGAATTGAATCAGAGCCCCCTTAACCCACATCTACAAGTGAAAGAGGTGTGCCCCTTCCTCTGGTTCTTCTAGTTCGCTTGGCCGAAATTTGGTGGTAGCGATAGTGGCACTAGTTTCAACATCGATAATTTGATTCCCTCCTTCAGGATTTGACTCATAATCAAAATCGACCTCTGACTCAGAAGCCTTCAACTCGACCACAAGGGATTGCGTGGAGCAACATTCTTCGGTGTTGTGCCAAGGACTTTTATGGTACTCACACCATTTTCCCGCGTCCTTTTTTGTCTTCTCATTTCCCTTATTGTGCTACGACTTGGAATGGTTGTCCTGAGGGCAGCCATATCGACTCGGTCCCTTGCTATGTGGGTTGGGGCTACATTTTCCCTGCTTCAGCTGTGAGGGGTTTGCAGATCCAAACTCTTGTTGTTTCTACTTAAATTTACGGTCGATCTTGACAGTGTATCTATAAGTCATTCCTAATGAGGTGATGTCCATGAACTCCATTTTTGTTTGAATGTATCTATTCAAAGAGCCACGGTATTTGAGAACCAGATGACACTCGGAGTCTTTGATACCCAATTTGGTGTGTATGGTATGGAAAATATTGGTGAAGTCTGGTATTGTCTAGTCTCTTTCTTGATGTAGGGTGGTCCATCTGGTGTACTGGTCCTCGTAGCTTCCAATAGGGAAAATTGTTCTATAATGGCATCTCGGAAGGAATCCCATGTAGTGGCCACCACAAACATTGCAGATTCATCCACAACCCTTTTCTAAGAGTAAGTATCCCACCAATCTTTAACATGGGGAACAACCTTAAGGAGTGAAAAAGTGATATTTTCCCTATCGGAAAAATTGTGGACCGAAAAATATCCTTCGAGTAGATTCAACCATTTATTTACAGCATTCACATCTTTCAGTCCTTCAAATAATGGAATATAAAAATTTACATGTACTTTGAAGGGGGTTGCATGGCCACTTGATGAAGATGCTTCTCTCGTGGGAAACTGTCAAAGGATCTATGTGAAGTTGTCCATCATTTCATTCCTTTGTCGTACGAGGGATTCCTCGAGAAACATTTTAATAGGATATCCTGCTCCATCATCTTTCTTTTCGTCTCCCATGGGTTGTTGTTGGGCTCGGCACGGTCGATATTCTAATGGATCGATTGGATCGATTCCCAACTTCTTGTACCCAGACCTTATCGGGGACATGCAAGAAGAAAAATAAATGAAGAGCAGACCTCTCTGATACCACTGATCTGGATTTAGGAGTGGAATGAAATGATTAACAAAATTAATACAATAAACACAGAGATATGAATAATAACACAAATATCTAGTGAACAATATCTTCTATTAAATAATAAAATGGGATGAAACTATAAAACTACATAACTAAAAACTTTCTCGAATGGTGGTAGCTATCTTTGAGAAGAGATGTGGCTGCTACGTGCATCCGTCTGAGCAGAATGGATTACAATGAGGCTCCATAGGCCCTTTTGATATTACTCATGAATGAAAAAACCCTAGAAATCCAAAAACCTAACCCTAGAAGGTGAAACACGAAAAGTCATGTGGGCCTTATGGGTAAGTTGGTGTAATTTGGTACCTCAACTTCCTAGGGTCGTAAATTTTTCATACGACCTTCGTTTTAGGCACATGATAGCTCGTTGGAAAGGTATTTCAGAGAACAACACATTTTGCCATCAAACTCTGACTTTGTCTACAATTTGATTGTCGCGAGCCAAAAAAACAACGTTTAGGGCCCCAAAACGACCCTGGAAGTACAACAAGATGTGATGACATGAAAACATACAAAAATAAGCCAGATGGATTAGGCGAGAGGCCACCCGTATCCACCTAGAGGATGTGTGGGGCTTCAGACAACCCCATAAGTGTAGAACCCACAATTACAAAGTAGTACAGAAGAACATGTTGAACAAAAAATGGACACGAGGAGCCAAATGGAATAGGTGGGTGGCCACCAATATCCACCTAGATCAATCCTCGCCCCTTAGGAAGCAATGGTCTCCATTGCATTGAGTTCCCCAATTAGGTGAGGAAAATTCTGCTGGATTTTGCCCCGGGTGAGCCACTTGCCTTGGTGTGGGAGTTTCCTTGCCTTGACAACTCAATAAAGGTGGATCCACTACTCGCAATTGCCCTTGAAATGTGTGTCCACTATCTGATCAGTGGATGTTTGTTCCATGTAGTTAGGGTTGATCTTTGTTGGTGTCAATTGTTCTGCGATCTCAGAATTGTCCAATAATGGTGGAAAATATGGCTAAAAGAGGGCCACATTCAATACTGGATGCACACCAAGGAAAGGTGGAGTGTTGAGCTCAAAATAATTGCTACCCACATCCTTGGTGATAGTGTAAGGCCCATAACGAAGTGGGTGAAGCTTCCAATGGGGACTAGTTAGATGCTCCTTCTGTAGATGTAACCAGACTTTGTCACCAACCTGAAATTGGTGTGGTACCATGTGTTGATCATGGCGCTTCTTGTACTTAGCATTGGATTTCTGCAAGATCTCCTGGACCTATTGGCGGATGTGGTGAATCTGCTCAATGAATCTGGTGGCTTTGTCAATCACAGACTGATCAGGGGAAGACTTTTCTGTGCGGTGGCAAGAGGAAGTAAAACATCAATGGGTCCCAAGGGTTGGAATACTAGACCCACCTGAAATGGGCTATGGTCGGTGGCACTATGGAGAGCCTTATTATAATTGTGTTGGACATATGGGAGACTCTCATCCCATGTATGTGGATGCTTATAATTGTACATGCGCAATATGTGCACAATCATCCGATTGACAACCTCTATTTGGCCATCGGTTTGGGGGTGGAAAGAAGTGGATTTTGTGAGCTTGGTGTCCAATAGAGACCAAAGGATCGACCAAAAGGTGTTGAGAAACTTGTTCTCTCGGTCAGAGATGACGGTTTGTGGTATCCCAAAGTGGACCCACACTCGTTCGAATAAGATCTTGGCAGTATCTACCGCTGTGACATTCTTCTTACAGGTTGTGACGATGACCATCTTTGAAAACCGATCAACAACCACAAACACGTAGTCATTTCCTTGCTTGGTGGATGGTAAGCCGGACATGTAATCCATTAAGATGGATTCCCAAGGCTTCTCGGGAATAGGAAGAGGGGTATATAAGCCTTGCTTCTTGATGGTTGGCTTGGAAATGGCATAGGCAGTGCAATATCTGATATACTTGTCGACGTTCTGTCGAAGTTTTGGACAATAAAATTGTTTCTGAAGAATGACCACAATTTTCTCTATGCCAAAATGTCCTGCCACTCGACTGTAGTGGGCTTCCCAAATCAGCTTTGCATGCTTGTTTGTAGGAACAAAGAGATGGCCCAGGTGGCATAAGAGTCCATCTTGAATGTGAAAATCAGTGACAGTTGCGCATGTACCCAAGAGATGGTAGGTGGTGGCGAAGTCTGGATCTTGCTGATAAAGTTGGGGCCACTAAGATGCTTCATGTCCACATGAATGGACCACAGTGGTGAGTGCAACCACAAGAGGCCAACTGTGGCATTCAACAATACGATTGGATATATATTTCTTATACTTGATGTTGAGATGGAACTAATGCAGGTAGGTGGACCACTTCTGATGGCAGTCATTCTGCAATTTCCCCTATGTCTGTATGAACTACAAAGGCTGGTGATTAATGTGTATGATCGTCTCTTTCCCCAGAATGTAATGTTTCCATTGAAAACAGTCTTGTACAATGCAATACATTTCCTTGTCATAGGTGGGGTATTTTCGGACCATATCGGAGAGTGTCTCACTATGGTATGCCACCAGATGCCCTTGTTGAGTGAGAATTGTGCCCACAACATAGTCAGATGCATCAGTCTCAATATCGAATGGTTGTTGCAGATCAAGAAAGGAGAGTACTGGAGCTTAGCACAAGCGATACTTCAAATAATTGAATTTGTGTTGCTTCTCCTTCTCCCACATGATCTTGTCCCTACCACTGCCCTTGGTCGCTTGGCTGAGGGCCCATGTAATATGGGAGAATCCCAACACGAATCGTCGATAGAATTTGGCTACTCCCAAAAAGATCCAAAGCTCGATCAGTGTGGTTGGGGTTGGCCAGTCACAGATGATTTAGATCTTATTTGGATCAACATGTACCCCATGTTCATCAACAATGTAGCCCAAGTATTAGACCATGTTCATGCCAAAAGACCATTTTTCCAAGTTGGCATAAAGCTTGTGATGTCGCAGAGTGCTCAAAACCTGTTGAATATGCCACATGTGATCCTCCCATGTTCTATTGAAGATGAGGATGTCATCCAAATATACTACCATAAAGGAGTTGTTGAAGGGTATCAATACATCATCCATCAATCTCATGAAAGTGGTTGGTGCATTTGTTAAGCCAAAAGACATGACTAGACATTCGTAGAGACCTTCTTTAGACTTGAAGGTTGTCTTCCATACATCAGTTGGTTCGATGGGAACCTGGTGGTAGCCAGACTTTAGGTCAATCTTGTTGAAGAACTTGCCCCCCTTGAGTTGGTCAAGAAGGTCATCAATCCTAGGAATGGGGTAGTTGTTCCTAAATGTGATTTTGTTTAAGGCTCTGTAATTAATGCAGAGTCACCAAGTCCCGTCCTTCTTCTGCACCAATACAATCGGGCTTCCGCAAGGGAAGGAGTTGGGTCTGATGTGCCCCTTTTGAAGAAGCTCATGGATCTGACGCCTGATTTCATCATTCTCCATCAGTGAGCATCGATAGACTGGTCCATTAGGTAGAGGTGCGTTAGGGGTCAGATCAATTGGATGCTTGACTTGGCAGTGTGTCGGTACCCCTGTAGGTGAGGAGAAGATGTCTCTATATTCTTCCACGATCCCATCCACTTTCTTTTGTTGCAAAGAGAGGTGATGTGTAGAGGCCATGGATGTGGCGACGACCTTCTACTTACTGTGAGCATGGATCACAAATAAGACAAACTTCCTGGTCTGTAAAATGACCTTAATGCACTGCTTAGCAGAGATTAAATAAATAGCAGTAGGAGGGGCTACCTCCGAGATCTTGTACAATTTTATACCCAAAGTAATAATAACACTGCGAGGTCTAGTCTCATACACAACATGATGCTTCCACAAATATGGTTGTCCTAAAAGAACATCACAAACTTCAAGGGGACCAATATCACACAGTATCTCATCTTTGAAAGGCTTGGTGTCATAGGGCAGACGAAACTGTTAGATGATAAAGAGATCTCTTGCTTGGAAAATCCATCCGATGGTGTAGGGTTATGGGTGCAATGTCTTTGGTAGGTCCAGCCGCTTAATGATCTCTGCTGAAATCAGGTTCTTTTGACTACCGATGTCAAGAATGAAATGAATCAGAGACCCTTGACCCACATTTGCAAGTGAAAGAGGCATTCCCCTTCCTCTAGTTCTTTTGGTTCCCTTGGATGGACTTTGGTGGTAGAGATAGTTACAATGGGTTCATCATCGATAATCCGCTTCCCTCCCTTAGGATTTGACTAGAAATCAGAATCAACCTCTGACTCAAAATCCTTCAGCTCGGCCACGGGGGACATCTTGGAGTGGAATTCTTCGGTGTTGTGCCAAGGAATTTTATGGTACTCACACCATTTTCCTGTGTCCTTCTTCGTCTTCTCATTGCCCTTCTTGTGTTGTGGCTTGGAATGGTTGTCTCGAGGGTGGGAATCTCAACTCGGCTCCTTACTGTGTGGGTTGGGGATGCCTTTGCCCTGCTTCGGCTGTGAGGGGTTTGCAGATTCAAACTCTCATCGTTTCTGCTTAAATTTTTTATCGATCTTGACAACGTATCTATAAGTCGTGCCCAATGAGGCGATGTCCAGGAAATCCATTTATGTTTGAATGTATCTATGCAAATAGCCGTGGTATTTGAGCACCATATGACGTTGAGAGTCTTTGATACTCAATTTGGTGCGTAGGGTATGGAAAATATTGGTGAAGTTTGGTACTGTCTGGTCACTTTCTTGACGTAGGGTGGTCCATCTGGTGTACTGGTCCTCATAGCTTCCAACATGGTAGTATTGTTCTTTAATGTCGTCTCGGAAGGAATCCCATGTAGGTGCCACCACAAACATTACAGATTCCTCCACGACCCTTTGCTCATAGTAAGTATCCCACCAGTATTTAACATGGGGAATGGCCTTGAGGAGTGCAAAAGTGATCTTTTCCCTATCGAAAAAATTATGGACTAAAAAATATCCTTCGAGAAGATTCAACCATTTATCTACAACATTTGCATCTATCGGTCCTTCAAATAATGGAATATCAAAATTTACCTATACCTTTAAGGGGGTTGCATGGCCACTTGATGAAGATGCTTCTCCCGTGGGCAACCATCGAAGGATCTGCGCAAAGTTGTCCATCATTTCGTTCATTTGTCGCGCAGGGGCTTCCTCAAGCAAAATTTTAATATGATCTCCTGCTTCATCATCTTTCTTTTCGTCTCCCAAGGGTTTTTGTCGAGCTCGGCGTGACTGATCTTGTAGTGGCTCGATTGGTTCGAGTCCCAACTTCTTGTACCCAAACCTTGTCGGGGACATGCACGAAGAAAAATAAATGAAGAGCAGACCGCTCTGATACCACTGATCCGGATTTAGGAGAGAAACGAATTGATTAAGAGATTGAATACAATAAACACAGAGATATGAAGAATAACACAAATATTCGGTGAACAATATCTTCTACTAAATAATGAAATAGGTTGAAACTGTAAAACTGCAGAATTGAAAACTTGCTCGAATGGTGGTAGCTATCTCTGAGAAGAGATGTGGTTGCTACGCACATCCGTCTGAGCATAGTGGATTACAATGAGGCTCCAGAGGCCCTTTTGATATTACTCATGAATGCCAAAACCCTAGACATCCAAAAACCTAACCCTAGAAGGTGAAACGCCAAAAGTCATGTGGGCCCTATGGGTAAGTTGGTGTAATTTGGTACCTCAACTTCCTAGGGTCGTAACTTTTGCATACGAACTATGTTTTAGGCGTGTGATAGACCATTGAAAAGGTCTTTCAGAGAGATACACATTTCACTATCAAACTCTGACTTTGTCCACAATTTGACTATGGCGAGCCATAAAAACAACATTTAGGGCCCCAAAACGGCCCCGAAAGTACAACAAGATGTGTTGACATGAAAACATACAAAATAAGTCAATTGGATTAGGCGAGAGGCCACCTGTATCCACCTGGAGGATGTGTGGTTCTTTAGACAACCCCAGAAATGTAGAACCCACAATTACAAAGCAGTACAAAAGAACATGTTGAACAAAAAATAGACACGAGGAGCCAGTTGGAATAGGTGGGTGGCCACCAATATCCACCTAGATCATGGTAGCACCTAGCATGTAGTGAAAGGAAAATGTTAGGTTGAACATAATTTTTACTCCACGACTATACCTTTCCAATGAGCTATCGAGGAACCCAAATGGAGAATGTATGCAAAAGTTGTGCCCCCGGGAAGTTGTCGTATCAACTTACCACAACAGGGCCCACAAACCTTTTGGAATTTCATCTTTTGAGGTTAGGGTTTTGGATGTTTAGGGTTTTCTCATTGATGATTTATGTTAAAAGGAATTTTTGTCTTCTTTGTAATCAACTTCTTGCGAATGAGAATAGTCATCACATCTCTATATTCAGAGATAAGTTACCACCATTCTAACTAACTTGTGTTCTTTGCATTTTACAATGTTTTGTATTTCAGACAGTCATTAATAGAATCTGAGTTTAGTTGTATTACTGTGTTTCTTGCAATACCTTTGTGTGTTTACTTGTTATAATTTTCCTTCATGTCATTCTCAATGTAATTTGGATCATTGATATAGCTTAGATACCATTGTTTATTAGTTTGTAGATATGAGACTTAGAGCTCAAGTAGTGTACAAGGTTCTAGGGTTGTTGCTTGCTTGATCATGGATTCCCTTTGGAGCAAAGTTTCCATGGTGGAATTGAATGATCATGGTAGATTCTTGTGGATCTAGATCCATGGCTTTTCACCCCTTCCTTGAGACCAGTCATTAAGGCTTGCTACTTTCTTCCTAGAACCTAGTGACATGAACAATATTCTATCAATATATAGACAATATTTAGACTCTTTTACATCGAAGGAATTTCACAGAAGTAGAGAGTTTACTTGAGGAGATGGCAATAAAGGGTCTCAAATTTTATGTTATGATTTTGACAACAATTATTTGAGCTTTTTTTCAAATTCCAAACTCCGTGGTGCAATAACAACATATGAATATGGCAAAAATAAAGGGCAGGCTGATTTACTGGTTGGAACACATATTTGGATAATGAAATGGGATTGGATCCATCTAGGATTAGAGTCTGTTAAAGATAATTCCTAATTAATGCCACTACTAGAATTTAGGGATTGGATTTGGTTTGCTGGAGGATGTTGAGAGATTCTCTCGACCTCTCCCTCAAAGAGTGGAATAAGTTGGATCTCACAACACTTATTTAAGTGTGATGTATCTTTGTTCATTGTATGCAATACAAACTATTATTTATGTGTGTGAATCATGTGCAATGGATGCTCTTCCAATTTCTAAACTGGTATCAGAGCGAGTTGCGTAGGGTTTGAGAAATCGTTCATTTCTACGTTGGTTCTATTTTATTTGAGAGCTGCATAGAGGAGTCACTTAGTGAAAGATGGGGTCTGTGAGGCATTGTTGGAATGAACACATTGTCGAAAAAGAGAGGAGTCGCCTGATTTGAAGCCGCCATTCTCAGAAGCTAACTAGACTATGGTCGAGACTCTGTATGGAGCGTGCAGTTGTTGATTGCTTAATGCAGTCATTGTTTTGATATTCATCCATTGAATTCATTATGCTCGATTATATACACTACTCTTGAAGAATTGATGAAATACTTTGTTCGGTGCGCAAGAAGGCTCAACATGAATTGACTTTCAGTTTGCATATGACTGCCATTGTGGAGTGTTGGAGAGCCATTGGAGCACTTAAAAGGTAGTTATCCATTAGCCATCGATGTGTCTGTTGCGATCGTTGAAGAAGTGAGAGCCATCATTAGAGTAATGAATTTTCAATGAAATGAGAGTACACGAAACTCATAGTTGATGCTTGATGGAGGAAATGTCGATAAAAAGAGTTGTTTTTTTATTATTCATTCAATTTATATATGAATATGTATCTCCCTCAAGAATTTGGTTTTTCTTATTGTTTCTGCGCACAAGAGCCTTAGTAAACAAGATAGAGATTACGATGAAGATTTGTATATATTCAAAGGTTGTGAAATGGATCTTTTGTACTGTCCGAGAGTCCCACATGTTCAAGAACAAATGTTGAAGACCACAAAAAATCAGAGAGATCATGTATTACAGTTCTCTTCAACTACTGCAAATAAATTGAGTGCAGAACACCAGATTGCAAATGGTTGGATGCCACCGTAGAAGGTCTACCTGTTTTTCTACTTATATATGTGTGTGTGTGTGTGTGTGTGTGTGTGTCTTTCTATGAGTGTTGTGAAAGTATGTGTGAGTTACAATTTAGTGAGTTTGAGAGATTATAAATTCAATGAATATGCATTGAATATTGTATGAGATCTTGGAATTTGAATCATATCGAGTCTAGTCAACTCAATGTATAAAGAGCAAATATTGTTAGAATTGACTACTCTAACAAGTTGCAGGTGCAGAACGAAGATCCAAGATTATGGATTCAATTCTTGTGTGTGTGTTACTTATGTTGTAAAGGAAGTAGGAACTCTTGTATCTTGATATAAGTTGGCAGCCCCGGTTTCAAGAACAACTGTTCTTATTCAAAGTCACCTTGTATAATTGATTTTTGAAGACATTATGTACCTAGACTATCTTTCTACAAACTGATGGATAGCCGAAAGAAAAATATATGATAGATGGAGGTATGTCCATAGGATGATTCATTACTTGACAAATTTTCTCATGGAAGCCCCGGTGAGATGAGTTTGTCAATATTATCTATTGTGCAAGTTCATGAATGATGATCTGAAACATTTATACTTTAAATGAGTTGAAAGGAGAGCTAGAAGAAGAGGAAGAGGAAGAGAAAGAGCGCAATCCAGAAGCATCAGAGTGGGTGTATGCGTTGATGAGGATCATGCCAGACGAAGTGTTGTAACATTTTCTATTATGTGAAGTTTTGTAATGTAGGCATTAACTGGGGGTGTTAGAGATAATGCCTAATTAATGCCACTACTAGAGTTTAGGGATTGGATTTGGTTTGCTGGAGGATGTTGAGAGTTTCTCTCAACCTCTCTCTCAAAAAGTGAAATAAGTTGGATCTCACAACACTTGTTTAAGTGTGATGTATATTTGTTCATTGTATGCAATACAAACTATTATTTCTGTGTGTGAATCGTGTGCAATGGATGCTCTTCCAATTTCTAAATGACTCAGAACAGTTTTTGGACTTAATTTTTCACTTGGATACTTTGAATGGGTAAATGTCGATTGGAAACTAAGCTCATATTGGACATAAGGATAACCATACACATGGTTGCCTATAATTGGAGACTCTCTTTTCAAAATATAGAGGCAGCGTCTAAAACTGATATCAATGCCCAATATACTGTATCTTGTAAAGAAGTTTGCACTGAATACCATGGAATGAGCTCAGAGAGCGTCCAATAAGTTGCTGGCCAGAAATGTAGATATTAGAAACTATTTTTTATCTCCTTCGGTTTGTTCCTCCAAAGATGATGCAACGTGCAGATTAGTATGATCAGAAAGTGAAAATATTCCAGACGGCACACATTAATGTTTGTGCGTGAATGATATTGCTAGAACCAACTCTTGCCTAGCATTTGATAAAGTTGGAGATTCAGGGAACATGAAGTGGTCATAGTTCAAAATCAAGATAATATTGGTGTTGACCATGCCCACTTAATTGGCAAATAAAAACTTTGGAATGCCAACGATATCTTGTTCTTTTGAAGCCATCTCACTTTGCTTGAAAGGTCATATGCACAATGTATCGTCTTTCCCAATAGAATGGAAGACTCCAGACCAATTGGATACGAATCAGATACCTATGAGAGATATTCCTACTGCTTCAAGCAATCCCAGAGAGATTCCTACTGTTCTCTAAGTCTCATATGGCATCCCAGATCAACAAATGGAAACAAGTTGGGGTCAAAATCAAGAAAATGACATCCCAGATCAAGTTGGTGTGGCAATGAAGAGGGAGAAATATCTATGGCAACCTTTGTATCTTTTTTGTGACAAACAGATCAAACTTTCATATGCAAGCGATGTTCAAAAGCATAGTGTTTGAGGATTGAAGATAATTTAGTAGCTGTGAAAGAATGCCTTGAAATAAGAAATTAGAGTTCTAATCCATAGCCAAGCATCAACACAAAGCAATTGCAATAAAGTGTCCAAGGATTTTGATCTTGTTTCATTTACCCATGTTTACTAAGAGCATAACGTTGAGGCAGACCCCTTATCAAAGAGGGTCAATAGTGGGTAGATGGTTCTGAGTCGAGACTAATCAGGGTCATACACGAGTTTAAACTTCATACACGGCCAGCTACAAAAAGACAATCTGTTCTATATCTAATGATTAATTACAAGGAGAGCTCCTCAATTTATAAGATTGAGGAGGCCCAACAAACACCAAAGTTTAGTTGAGTAGTTGAAACAATCTACGTGAGCTTAACTCACACAAGCTATCATGTGTTTAGAATTAGAGACAATCTAAACAAACACACCAACATTGTGCCCTTGGAAGAACTCAAAGAAGTAGATATAGTCTCCTCCCTAAGCCATTATTTTTAATTCAATTT
>ML865733.1:21973-32967 GCA_009831015.1 Picea engelmannii | reverse complement strand
CTTGAAGATGTTGCTTGGGAGCATGAATATGCCATGTGGGTAGAGTACCCGCAATTTTTTGAATATATTTTGATATTTTGATTTATGTTTTGTATATGCACTGAGGACAATGCAAAAATAAGGGGGAGGGGATGTAACATCCCAGGTTTTGAGCCCTGTATTAAATAGTGTATTTTGTTAATCTATGAAAGGCCATAATGCCCAAACAATTGAAAGATGCCAGTGTGACTAGGAAATGTAATGTTTTGATCATTATTATTAATAAATATATTGTTGGCTGTTATACGGACAAAGACAAGAGTTATAGGGGGCTATGATTCCACAAGAGAGGGGGCTTGAGGGGATAAGTATTTATTTTGTATTTTATTTACCCATTTTTGTTTTAATGGAGAATAACAATTACATGAGCTTCTTGGGGGGGAGGCCAAGTGGTTCTTTAATTCCAAGAATTACATAAAACCATCTTTGGTATGTTGTGGGGGTTTCTTATTATTCATTCATTCACTCACTCACTCACTCAATTTATCATTGTTCACACCTTTCACTATGTTCTCTCTCCATTCATTCTTTCACCCACTTGTCTTTCCTCATTCACGTTTTGCTTGGGAGGGGAAAGCAAACTGTTGGAGAGGATCCATGGTTGGCTAGCTATAAATATTGTTGGTGTATGCAATCCATGAATTAAGGCTTGGATGTCTAAGATGCTTTATTGTCTGTTCAGTTTTTCTCACAACTATGAATCTTGAGAGTCCCAGCATGGAGATTCTAAACCAGTTGCATTGGAGCCCTGGAAGGAGATGGATAGCTCGAGGGACTACATGACAGAAAAGGAGGTCCATTCTCTTGGGTTGTGTAGGCTGGGTAGAGGAGAGTTGGTGTACTTGGATTGTTGTGGGTGATAAAAATCCTATGAGAGCTTGAGTGTTGACTAGTTTGGGAAGCCAAGTGACACTATGGAACCATCCTTGTGGATTCATAGCCTTAGATCAGGGGTGAAATTGTTGTTGAGAATTGGAACAACAGTTTCTATGATTGGGTGGAATGACCATGGTTTCCAGGAAATTGGTGATTAGTTTCATTAAAGATAAGTTCTCTCTGTTACGATTTTATTTACTTGTGCTTTTATTATGTTGTGTATTTATTTATCTATGAATTTCGTATCCATAGTATGCATGCTTGTTGGTTAATGTTGTGTACGACATATGGTTCATTTATTTTATGTTGTAGCATGGATATTGATCTATGCATGTGAATACTTCATGCATGTTTATTAGTTAAAAGTTAGATCAAAAGTAGAGCGAAAGCCAGAAGTGGGCTTGAAGTGGCCTAACCAGGCCTATGGGTGGCTGGGTACGTTACATGTCTCATGGTTTATTGTTGTCTACTTGAGTAGCACTCACTTAGAAAATTCCACACATGTTGGGTAAGGGGTCGAACCTGTAACGAAACAAACAAACAATTCTACAAATAATCAAAGAGGGAATACGATTTTCGAAGACAAAAGGTGGTGTCTAAAGACACTGTTACAACACTTAAGAAAATCACATTGTGATCTGAACATCACAATGAATATTGGATCTTGATATCTCCATATGATATTGACATGATCGCTTGATGATAATGACCCCAGGGGTATGTTATTTATAGCCTCAAGATCTAACCAACTTCTATAGAATCGGGAAGATCTTGTCCGCATATAATCATCAGTTATTAGAGTTAAATCTGCCAAATTTATGTTTTCGAGTTGACTCGACAAGGATGATCAACCCGACCATCCATGCATCCAACTATTAGTTGATTTTTGGGATGGTCGATCCATTGCTCGACTATCTTTGAATATTAGTCAATTGTCGAACCGACAAGGATGTCGACTACTTGACCGTCTAATGAAGATATATAATTGATTGCTCGACTAACTGTATCTATATGTAGGTCGACTGCTCGACTGATTGAATCTAGGAGTTGTGTGATGAAACATAAATGCTTGATGTTCCAACAACATGTGCCTCTATTGTTGACTTCTTGACATGTATGAATCACACATGTGAGGGGTGACCTCATCACTTTTAAGGATGCTATTTTTCATTTGGAAAACTCCTTAATTTGAGGGAGTTAGTTGATGGATGTTAGAGGTCCTTGGACCATATTTAAGTCTTCTCTTCTGTCTTTCAGAGGATGATGACACTATTTTTTAGGGGTGCACCTCCTTCATTCTCTCTCTAGTCCACACATGTGGCTTTATCATTGTATTTGGACCTTTTCTAGAGGGTTGTTTCACTCTTGGAGAATTTTGATGGATTATTTACACGATTTATTGTATTTTCCCATTGTTTTGTGTAACATCCTCGACATCCAACTGGGCTATGCCACGCAATTTTTTTTTGAATTGTATGCAAACTAAAACATATACACACAGAAACTCATGCAGAACTTTATATATAAAAATCAAAACAAACAAATACATTTTGTAAATTCACAGATTCATACAAAAATAATAGTAACATATACATGCAACATAGACAAAAAATACCCATAAATATAAAGACAATTATAAACCACACATAGGATAAACCCATAAAAATAAGCACTTAAATAATAATATAGCATGTAATTTAACACACAATTGACACTTATGTTGGTAAGAATATCACCAACTACCTGCAGACCTTCCACGAACCTCCCAGCCTTAGACCACACTGCTAATCACTCTTAGCAGTGGGTCATCCCTGAGCTGGGACTAAACTCCACCCGGGTAAAGGGATTCCTAACCAGGATGACGTATCTTAGACAACATGAAAGACCCCATGATAGGTGCCAACTCAAAATAACATGCTACAATCCCTCATTCTCGACATGCCTGTCCCAGCCCAGGAAGTGTGCCCCTTATCTACTCAACAATCCCTCGGTTGCCCCACTTTTCTTCCAGGGCTTTAACAACAGGTCGGACATGAAGTCTCAGAGCCCTGTAGATATAGTTTAGCACCGTTAGGAAATCAATTCCCCAAAATTCTCTCACATAGAGAGAAATTTCTCACGGGCCTGACAACCCGCCTCTTCAAGATCCCACGATCCTGACAATCCACTTCTTTAGTCCAACTCCCAAGCTAACCAGGTACATGTACATGTATAGGTATGAGTATGGTATCGGTTCAGGTACATATATAGGTATAGGGAGGTACGTAGAACAACTCAATGGATGTGTGAATGATGATGGAATGATAGGAAAATGAACTAAGTCCAAGATATATGTATGCATGTTCCCAACTTGACACTTGTCATGTTGGGAGCTACTTTGGCCCACTTGTCCCCATCCTTAGAAATTAGGATAAAATAATTATCCATACTTTATACCTTAAGGAATATTAATATAATATTCCTTTTTGGATTAAGCTCCCTAGCTTAGCCCCTTATCCTTAACTTTTAGCCCCCCCTTTCCCTAACTAGTGAAGTTTATTCCCCCATACTCTTTTATCGTGGTTGGTCTACATGTAGCGATGTATTTTATATTAATGATAATACATATACAAAAATAGTCTCACTGGCCTTTAGCATCTCAGATCTCCAGCCTAATTCAACACATAAGCCTCTTAGCTTATAATAACTAGCTCACCAGCCTATAAACACAACATATACACAAAGGCTCTCTAGCCTTAAAATCGTGTGCACACAATTTTGTTGCATGCGGTATCCTGGAATGTGCACACTTCATCATTTTAGTGTGCAGTACATGTGTGAACTATACCATGGAAGGTGCATACAAAAATGATATCAAACAACTCACCAGCTTAAGTATATTTGCATTTACATTTACAATTGGGTTCGGCCTAGCGATACTACAATCCCCTCCCCTTATTTATGCATTGTCCTCAGTGCGTTACGTACACATATCAACAAGATTTCCAAAATCTTCAAAAATATGTGGGCTTTCTGCCCGCATTGCATCCTCATGCTCCCAAGTAGCTTCCTCAGGACCATACCAGGTTCATTAGACCTTTACAATCCCTATGGATCGATTACATAGCTGTTTTATTTTACGGTCCAGGATGCATACCGGACTTGGATAGCGCCTTCTTGCTCCACCTGAATCACATTCCAATCAATTACATGATTAACATCAGGTATATATTTCTTGAGTAATGATACATGGAATACATTATGAACAGACATAGATGCAGGTAATGCAATCATATAAGCTATTGGACCAATCCTTTCTAGGATTTCAAATGGTCCAAAATATCTAGCTGGCAACTTGGAACAGTTTCCCAACTTCAGTAAACTTTTGTTGGCCTTCACTTTCAAGAATACATGATCACCCACTTTAAACTCGTTGTGAGTTATACCCTTGTCGACATAGATTTTTTGCCTGTCTTGGGAAGCCTTTAAATTTTATTTTATTTTCAACATTTTCTCCTCCATTTCCCTGAGTAAATTTGGTCCAACCACTGCTCTATCTGCTGGGTTATCCCAACTTACTAGTATGTTTCACCTTTTGCCATAAAGTGCCTCAAATGGGCTCCTCTTTAGAGATGATTGGTACCCGTTGTTATAAGAAAAATATACTAAGTGTAGGTAGTCTTCCCATTTTGATGGTTTATCCATCACATACATCCTCAACATATTCTTAATCACTTGATTCACCCTCTTTGTTTGTCCATCCGATTCTGGATGATAAGATGTATTAAAATTCAAATTTGTTCCAAATCCCTTAAATAATTTTTTCCAAAAATTTGATGTAAGTTTTGGATCTCTGTCAAACACAATTGTCTTGGGTATACCATGTAATCGAGCAATTTATCTCATATAAACATCAACAATGTTGGCTTCCTTGTGAGTGAGCTTTACTGGAATAAAATGAGCATCTTTAGTAAGCTTATCCACCACTACCATGATAAAATCATGTTGCTTGTTTGTTCTGGGAATTTGGGTGATGGAATCCATTGTTACAACTTCCCATTTCCGCTCAGGAATGGGTAAAGGCTATAGAAAACCAGTTGGGTGTCTATGCTAATCCTTTACCTTTTGACATTCCAAACATTTGGCAATAAAATCAACAACTTCTTTCTTCATGCCTAGCCAATAATATTGGCTTTTGACATCTGCAATAGTTTTCTGATAACCTGGGTGCCCATCATAACGTACATTATGCATTTCTCTCAATATTAGATTTTTCAATTCATGGGAATTTGGTACATAAAGTATGCCCCTGTATATGAGAATTTCATCATTTTCTATCTTATAGTCTTCAATTTTCTACTGCAAATTACCTTGTTGTAATTTTTCCATTAATTCCTTGTATTGCAAATCTAATTTTGCATCCTCCAAAATTTTGTCTTTCAAATCTGATTTGTACATGTTAATGGCTATAGCATGCAACTCATGCACTCTTCTGCTGAGTGCATCAGCCACTTTGTTCTCTTTCCCTTTGATATGATTTATATCAAAGTCATATTCACTGATAAATTCTAACCATCTGCTTTGCCTAGCATTTAGAGTTGGATGATCAAGTACATATTTCAGACCATTATGGTATGTCCTCAGCTCAAACATTTTCCCCATGAGGTAGTGCCCCCACTTCCTCAAGGCATGCATTATGGCTACCAACTCCAAATCATGAGCGGCATAATGCCTTTCATTCTCCTTCAACTTCCTTGATTCATAACATACAAAAAATCCATTTTGACTGAGGACTCCACCAAGTCCTTCTTTACATGCATCAGTGCATACAATGAAGTCTTCATTTGGATCTGCAATACTTAGTATTGGATCACTTGTTAATAGTTTCTTCAAGTGTTGGAAACTCTTTTCATAATCCAATGTCCACTAAAACTTCACACCTTTATTTTGCAAGGAAGTGATTGGGTGTACAATCTTTGAGAATCCTTCAATAAATCTTCTATAGTAGCCTGCAAGACCCATGAAGGATCTGACCTCTGTCAAATTCTTTGGCACTGACCATCCTCTAAGGGCTCCTATCTTCTCGGGATCCACTGTTATCCCATCCTCTGAAATGATATGTCCCAAACAATGAATTTTTCTTCTGATAAAATGATCACTTTCTCAATTTGGCATACAATTGATGCTCCCTTAATACTTGTAATACCATTCTCAAGTGTTGTTCATGATCTTCCTCTGACTTAGAATATATAATAATTTCATCTAAAAATACAATGACAAACTTATCCATATAAGTATTCTCTGAACATACCATTCATTAGACACATGAAGACAACTGGTGCATTTGATAACCCAAATGGCACCACTATGAACTCATAATGACCATACCTTGTTCTGAAAACAGTCTTGCTGATGTCTTCTTCTTTAATTATTACTTGATGATAACCTGACCTAATATCAATCTTGGAGAATATTTTTGCATCTTTCAGCTGATCAAAGAGGTCATAGATTCTTGGAAAAGGATTCTTATTCTTCACAGTTACCTTGTTCAATTTCCTAAAGTCAATGCAAAGTCTCATTGTTCCATCCTTTTTCTTCACAAATAAAACTGGGGCACCCCAAGGTGACACACTTGGGTGTATATACCCCTTCTTTAGAAGCTCTTCAAGTTGCATTTGCAACTCCTTCAATTCTGGTGTACTCATCATGTATGGAGTCTTGGATACTAGAGATGCTCCAGGCATTAAATCTATGGAGAAATCAATGTCTCTTTTAGGGGGTAATCTTGGTATTTCCTTAAACACATCTTCAAACTCTTTTAGGACTGCATAATATTCAATATTTGACACCTTGTCTTTAGGTGTCTCTTCCATAGGTGTTGCAAATATTTGACACCCTTTTTTGTAACATTTCTTCAGCTGCAACGCTAAAATTTCTTTGATGGTTACTGCCATGGGAATTCCCTGCACTATCCTTAGGTTACCTTCCTCATCCAAGAAAGTAAATGACTTGTTATGACATTATATGATAGCATAATGTTGGTCCAACCAATCCATCCCAATTAGAGAATCATAGGAACCTAAAGACAAGATGTTTAAATTTGCCCTGGTGTTCAGTCCATTCATGTCCATAATACATGACTTAGCCATCTCATTAACTTTTCTCTTGGCTCCGGTAGCCAGTTGCACCAACCAAGATTTTCCATGCTTGCTTCTTGGAAAATACAAACTTTCCACCATCTTAGGATCTATATAAATATGAATAGCTCCTGAATCAATTAAAATAAAAATGGTTTGGTTGTTGATCATACCTTCCACTTCAATCATATGTGGTTGATACTCTGCTTGTTTGTTGTCCAGGGCTGCATAGATCCTTGGTACATTTCTTCCCATGTCCTCCACTGTTTCATCTTGTTGTAGATTGTGAACAATCCTCACTTTTTTACCTCTGTGAGGACAATCTCTGAACATATGATCTCCTTTACAACCCCAACATTGAATAGGTGGCTTCCTTGGCCTTTGACCCCTTGTCTCAATCGTTCCGGGTTCTCTAGAAGTTGGTTGTCCCTGAGGATTATTTCTGAAGAATGGTGGCTTAGTCTCCTTCTTCCTCTGATCCATATTGAATTTATTTTTGTCTTCCCAAGATTTTTGGAAAGTTGGCTGTACTTTTTTTTGATCATATAGGAATTTAGCTCGCCTTATGGTCTCCTCCAATGTTTTGGGATCATCATATTGTATTTTTTCATTGATGAATGATAGAAATCCACTCAAATACCTTTGAATCTTAACTGTCTCATCCTTGATGAAATAAATATACTTCAACAGTTCTAAAAACCTTCTTTCATATTCATCTATAGTCATACTCCCAAGCTTGAGTTCAAAGAACTCTTTCATTTTCTTGCCATAGTATCTCTTAGTCAAGTATTTCTTTTCAAAATACTTCTTGAATTCCCCCCAAGTAACACTTTTCTCTTTAATGTGTTGCACTTGCACAAGATTATCCCACCACATGGATGCCTTTCCATTGAGTTGATAGATGGAAATTCTTCCTTCTGCATGAGATGAATAATTATGCAATTGAAAATACTTTCTCATGCCCAACAACCATGTCTCTGCATTCTCATCCTTCTCGTGCTCAACATCAAATGTAGGAGGTTTGCTTTTGTTCATTTTCCTCGTAGCGCATCCACCCCAGACCTCTTATGCTTCCTGATAGGGGATGGAATTGAGCTGCTATGTGCTCTCTTATTGGAATGCCTCGAGGAGTGATGGTGATGTCTTCTAACGCTTCTGGTTCTTATTTTGTCATCAGGAGACCTGTGACTTCCTGATTTGTTTGAGCTACTCTCCTGATCCAATTTATTTTCTATTTGGTTCAAGATCTTCATTAACTTCATGTTGAAGTCCTCCTGTTGATCCTTGGCTCTCATAATACTTTCATTATCATCTTTATGGATTTGGACATCCTTTTGCAATTTTTTAATGGTCTCTACCATATTCATGTTTTCATCCCTTCCTTCTCCATGTCCATTGGATTTTGTTCCTTCAATGCCCAAATGGACATCCATCCCTTTGATCTCATCTTCCTAGATGTATGTACCCTATTCATATTCCATTCATATAGAATCTGTGCTGATATTTATCTGATCTAGTTGTTGTTGTTAACTCTGCAAAATGTGCAGCCAACAAAACATTGTCAGGTTAACTGACTCATCAATTTCATGAAAATATGAACCATTTTGGTTCAATAATATATCATAATTATTTCTTCTAATTTCCTAAAATATTAAATGCCCATATTGATTTTCTAGGTGAATAATTATATTCTACTGTCCAACACCCTTCCAACGCCTACTTCCTTGCTCAATTCTGAGTCTTGAGCAGAAAGTTATGGTTATTTGAAAATTGTCCATTAATTTTTCTGTTCACTCTTCAACTTGGTGCAACTCTGTGCTGTAATTATGCATTTTTTCACCTACTCTGTTGGACACACCTACCACACTTAGAGGGGGGGTGAATGAGTGTGGGGCTCTTTTTCCCAAATCTTCCCTTTTACACAAAAATCCTTAGTTAACATTCAACATTTACTCATTACCCATTGCTGTCATTTATAACCAGTTAGATGTGAACATTTATCAGCAACATATATCAGTAATATATCATCAACAAGTCATCACCACAAGGAACACAAATAACACAATATGTATGTAAAATTTTTCTTTTTATTATGGACAACAATCCGGGGGTTTTCCAGCAATAACTGAATAGAGTACAACTCTACAAGAGCACCAACTGTATATGCAAGACTAAATTTACATTCTTAGCATCAACTTAGATGAGGCAAACAATCCTCAACATATATCAATCTGTCAATAGGTACACGACCTGTCAGTAGTGCATCCCGCGTGTGTACTTGCCCTGGCTCACTACAGCCCGTGTATGCATGTGGCCAGTGTATACAACAACCTGCGTATACCTTCTGAGCTTCTTAGGGTTTGTCCTTCAAGACCAACTCATATCCTCTATAACCAATTTATCTTTGTTTTCTATGTCTTACTGTCTAATATAACCACCAGCTAGTCACAACACATCCAAGCTCTTTAATAGCTTACTTATGCTCCATAACCAATCAATATGAATGCTATCTCAATCATGTATAAACAACTAGTATGCCATAGCAATCATGTCACCACTGAATCACAAGAGTACTTCTCACTCCAACATAAATCATATCACAACATCCATACCAAGAATTCCCTAAGCATTCACAACACAACAAACAATACTATCCATCAAGACAATAATGCAACCATACCAATGTCCTAGTTATAGATCTAAGCCCATAGAATGTAGATATGGAACCTGCCACAGTATTCAACAACTAGTCATTAGCTCAAACTCAAATCTTCATGATTTTATCCACTGTACGCACCCTGTCCTCATACAACTCACGTATGTACGCGCCATGGCCCATTACAACCTGCATACACCTCATAAACTAGGGTTTCTGAAGCTCCGAGACTTTTTCCGTCAAGATCTCCGACATTGCTGAAACTTTGATGCGTCCATGAGATCCTCCTCATGCTCTCTTTCTCATAATATATATTTAATCATGCTCAAGAGATCCACACCAAATATGTTCTCACAAGAAGCTCTCATAAGAATCTCTCCATCAATACTCCAAAAGATAATCTCCCAAGAAGCTCTGCATTGATCCACAAAAATGATGTTTTACAAGAGTCCATAGCTATCTTATTTATACTTTCATCCTCTAGGTCACTTAACCCATTTTTAGGTTACTTAACCCATTTCTAGGCCACTTAACCTATTTTCCTTATTTTAGGGTTAACCACTTTCCATAAATAGAAAGTTCTCCAATACTTTATCATTTAAATATTCCTTCTTGATTTTGTCACTTCTCTTTATTATTTAAATAATACACCTTGACTTTGTCACTTTATCATTTAAATAATGATTTCTTTTTTTAGGTCACTAGACTACTTTGACCATGGGGGCTTCAAGCCTTCATGTGGGGGTCCTTCATCTTCGTAAGGCCATAACTCTCAAACCATGAGGAGTTATGTGACATTCCACATACCACCAGAAATGGCATGACAAGAACTATCCATCAAGGATAGTTTCACCACCAATTTCTTTTATCTTCATCTCATTATTCCACATACACGCATGGGTCCTCCAACCATTCTTCTAGGATAACTCAATCCACAAAGCGTCTTCCCGTGAGGGATTTCACCATAAGGGGACCACTTTGGATTTCATCCATTTGTGCACCTTATCAATCATGATAACATAATAATGAGTCATCAAACTATGCATAATATATCAAAGAATCCATCTTCATCATGTATAAATGACAACTCATTGATCCATCTTCATCTATGTATCTTGATCCATCTTCATCGATCGGTTTTCACTTTACATATGTCATTCTCATCAAGGATAATACATATACATTACATCAATCAATCAATCCTTTGACATTAATCAATCACTTGACATCAATCAATCAAACCATTGGCATCAATGACAACATGATCCAACAATCTCCCCCTTTGGCATTGATGGCAATATCAACAT
>ML865733.1:3307-13365 GCA_009831015.1 Picea engelmannii | reverse complement strand
AGGTTGCCCCCTCGAAGAGGCTTATTATCTGAAATTATCTCAGTTTCAAGGCGTTGAGTACTTTTCCTAAGGTTTTTCCATGCTATATTGATGTTTGGTTCTTAACAGGATCTCCTTCAAGCTTGTTAAGGCTTGTAGTGAAGGCCTGCTTTGATACCAATTGATGGACACAACTACCACACTTAGGGGGGGGGTGAATGAGTGTGGGGCTCTTTTTCTGAAAACTTCCCTTTTACACAAAACTCCTTAGTTAACATTCAACACTTACTCATTACCCATTGCTGTCATTTATAACCAGTTAGATGTGAACATATATCAGTAATATATCATCAACAAGTCATCACCACAAGGAACACAAAGAACACAAGATGTATGTACAATATTTCTTTTTATTATGGACAACAATCCAGGGGTTTTCCAGCAACAACTGAATAGAGTACAACTCTAGAAGAGCACCAGCTCTATATGCAAGACTCATCTTACATTCTCAACATCAACTTAGATGAGGCAAACAATCCTCAACATTCTGCAGCCCACATGTGTACGCGCCCTGGATCACTACAACCCACGTATGCACGCGGCCAGTGTATAGAACAACCTGCGTATACCTTTTGAGCTTCTTAGGGTTTGTCCTTCAAGACCGACTTAGATCCTCTGCAGCCAATTTATCTTTCTTTTCTATTTCTTATTGTCTAATCTAACCACCAGCTAGTCACAACGCATCCAATCTCTCCAATAACTTACTTATGCTCCACAACCAATCAATATGAATGCTATCTAAATCATGTATAAACAACTAGTATGCCATAACAATCATGTCACCACTGAATCAAAAGAGTATTACTCACTCTAGCATAAATCATATCACAACAACCATACCAAGAATTCCCTAAGAATTCACAACACAACAAACAATACTATCCATCAAGACAATAATGCAACCATACCAGTGTCTTAGTTATGGATCTGAGCCCATAGAATGCAGATCTGGAACCTGCCACAATTTTCAATAGCCATTCATCAACTCAAACTCAAATCTTCATGATTTTACCCACGTATGTACATGTCATGGCCTATTACATCCCACATACACCTTAGAAACTAGGGTTTCTGAATCTCAGAGACTTTTACTGTCAAGATCTTTGACATTGCCGAAAATTTGATGCATCCATGATATCCTCCTCACGCTCTCTTTCTCAGAATAGATCTTCAATCATGCTCAAGATATCCACACCAAATATGCTCTCACAAGAAGCTCTCATAAGAAGCTCTCCATCAATACTCCAAAAGATAATCTCCCAAGAATCTCTCCATTGATACACAAAAAAGATGTTTTACAAGAGTCCATAGCTATCTTATTTATACTTTCATCCTCTAGGTCACTTAACCCATTTCTAGGTTACTTAACCCATTTCTAGGTCACTTAACCTATTTCCCTTATTTTATGGTTAACCACTTTCCATAAATAGAAAGTTCTTGAATACTTTATCATTTAAATATTCCTTCTTGATTTTGTCACTTCTCTTTATTATTTAAATAATCCATGTTGACTTTGTCACTTTACTTTATCATTTAAATAATGATTTCTTTTTTTAGGTCACTTTAACTACTTTGACCTTGGGGGCTTCAAGCCTTCATGTGGGGGTCCTTCATCTTTGTAAGGCCATAACTCTCAAACCATGAGGAGTTATGTGACATTCCACATACCATCGAAAATGGCATGACAAGCACTATCCATCTAGGATAGTTTCACCAACAATTTCATTTATCTTCATATCATTATTCCACATACAAGCATGGGTCCTCCAACCATTCTTCTAGGATAACTCAATCCACAAAGCGTCTTCCCGTGAGGGATTTCACCATAAGGGGACCAGTTTGGAGTTAATCCATTTGTGCACCTTATCAATCATGATACCATAATAATGAGTCATCAAACTATGCATAATATATCAAAGAATCCATCTTCATCATGTATAAATGACAACTCATTGATCCATCTTCATCTATGTATCTTGATCCATCTTCATTGATTGGTTTCCACTTGACATCTGTCATTATCATCAAGGATAATACATATACATTACATCAATCAATCAATTCTTTGACATTAATCAATCACTTGACATCAATTAATCAAACCATTGGCATCAATGACAACATGATCCAACATAATCCATTGGCATTTTAGTAGGAGCTCAATTGGGTTTCTTTATATACATATTTTGGACAGTATATCCAAGTTTCACCTTTTTCTAGGTTCCGGGTGCTAGTTATAGCCTACTGAAATTCTAGGCCAATTCGTGCTTTTGGTCTGGAATGCTACAAGTCCCTTATTTTACATATTAAACATTTTTAACATGCCCATAAATTTAATTCAGCTCTAGGACTATCTTCTATGGTTCAATATATTTCCATTGACTTCTCTTGCACCTCAATCTGATTCCAGAGCAGAAAGTTATGGCCCTTCGAAGTTAGTTGGGTCTTAAAATTTACCCTCATTGTTTGTCCTGTGACTCCCTCATAAAGCTCCGTTTGACGTACGGTTTACACCATTAGAAATCTCTCTCCAAGATATTTCATTTGAGTTTTAGAGACAATGTGTACCTTGGTATATTTTGTTCTTGGGGTTTTTGAGTAGCTAAAAACATTGTTTAGGGCCTCAAAATCGCGCTGCAAAAAGATGACCTTCAAACACTATAAAATGTCACAGAAATTCATTGGTTTACAGTTTTGGTACACTATCGAAACGACTTCGCGTGCACAAATTTGAACATGTACACCCATATTAACATGCACAACAACACCATAAGGTAGTGCATGCTTCATGCACATATAACCAATGTGGATCACTTCTCTGTCGTGCCAATAACTGGTGCACACTACTTTTGTGTCAAGCCCCAATATTCACCGCGCACAATTTTGGTTCATGCACTAATACATGTTGCGCGCAATTTTTGTGTCGCATGCTAATATTTTGTGTGCATTTTATTCTACGTGCTGCACCATGCCAAATTTTAGTACGCCCTCACCGCGCACCAGTACTCCGCGCACACCATTAGCTAAATTGTCGCACGACATCATATATCCACATTGCGCACGCACCAAAAAAATTCCTCTGTGGTCTGTCAATACTGTGCGCACCACGCACACCATTATTATGCATGTGCACACTATGCATGCCAGTATTACACATGCACCAGTCAATCCGCACTGAGCAATGCTAAATTTAGTGCGCACACTTGCGTGCCAAAATTTTCCACGCATTACCACTCTGCATTGCGCAACACCAAAATTAAGTGCACACATCCACGCACCGATATTTTTTGCGCATTACCATTCTGCACTGTGCAGTACCAAATTTTAAGGGTGCACACCCACGCGCCAATATTTTCCATGCAATGCCACTCTGCACCATGCAATGCCAAATTTTAGTGCATGCACCCACACACAAATATTTTTTCGTGCAATTCCACTATGCACCACACAACGCCAAATTTTAGCATGCGCAACCGCACGCCAATATTTTTCCACGCAATGCCACTCTGCACCGCGCACTGCCAAATTTTAGCGCCCGCAACTGCACGCCAATATTTTTCTGTGCTCAAATATTTTTCCACATATCGCAATATTTTCACTACGCATCATACATTTTTAGTGCGCACACCTACACACATTCATTTTTATGCGCATCAATTCCTCGTGAATTCCGCTACAAAAATTGGGGATTTTGCCTAACTTTTTCCCAATTTTTTCCATAGACATTCTGCAACTATGTAATGTTTTTTAAATTTCACCTTGATAACACCAATTCAACCTTTGCAACAACAAATCGTTGCTGGTTGACAATCATGGAATAGATTTTTCCCAAACTCAATTCACGAATTGATAATTTTAATCAACTAATCTCACTCCATCTGTCATGGCTTCCATGTAACTTCAAATTCGACCAATTCCAGGTTTGAATTTTCCAGAACAGATATCAAATCAATAATACCTCACCACTTGGCTAAATTTATCAATTTTCCCATGAATTTAATAATAGAAATTGGGGATTTTTCCCAATTCCACGCAATTGCTTGTAATTTTTTACCATGGATGCTCTGTAAATTGAAATTTGGCCACTTCAAAATCAATCCTCTATGAAATTTCTCTTAAACTCAACTCGATCGGCCCATCCAGGCCCAATGTTAAGCTCTGATACCATATTGTAACATCCCCAACATCCAACTGGGCTATGCCATGTAAATTTTTTTGAACTGTATGCAAACTAAAACATACACACACATAAACTCTTCTGGAACTTTATATATAAAACTCAAAATAGACAAATACATTTTGTAAATGCACAGATTCATACAAAAATAACAGTAACATATACATGTGACATAGACAGAAAATACCCATAAATATAAAGACATTTATAAACGACACATAGGATAAACCCATAAAAATAAACACGTAAATAATAATGCACCATGTCATTTAACACACAATTGACACTTATCTTGGTAAGAATATCACCAACTTTGTGCAGACCTTCCATGAACCTCCCATCTTTATACCACACTGCTCATCACTCTCAGCAGTGGGTCACCCCCGAGCTAGGACTAAACTCTACCCAGGTAAAGGGATTCCTAACCAGGATGACATATCTCAGACAACAGGAAAGACTCCGTCATAGGTGCCAACTCAAACTAACATCCTACAGTCTCTAATTCCCCACATTCCTGTCCCACCCTAGGAAGTGTGCCCCTTCTCTGCTCAACAGTCCCTTGGCTGCCCCACTTCTCTTCCAGGGCTTCAACAACAGGCCACAATAATTCTCAGAGCCCTATAGCTACAGTTTAGCACCTTTAGGAAATCAGTTCCCAACAATTCTCTCACCCAGAGAGAAATTTCTCATGGGCCTAACAACCCACCTCTTCAATATCCTGGGGCTTGACAACCCACTTCTTCAGTCCAACTCCCAAGCTAACCAGGTACATGTACATGTATGGTATTGGTTCAGGTACGAATACAGGTATAGGGAGGTACGAAGGAAAACTCAATGAGTGTGTGAATGATGATGGAATGATAGGAAAATGAACTAAGTCCAAGCTATATGTATGCATGTTCCCAACTTGACACTTGTCATGTTGGGAGCTACTTTGTCCCACTTTTCCCCATCCTTATAACTTAGGATAAAATAATTATCCATACTTTATACTTTAAGGAATATTAATATAATATTTCTTTTTGGCTTAAGCTCCCTAGCTTAGTCCCTTATCCTTAAATTTTAGCCCCCCCTTTCCCTAACTAGTGGAGTTTAGTCCCCCATACTCTTTTATCATGGTCGGTCTACACCCAATGATGTATTTTATATTAATGATAAGAGATATAAAAAAATAGGTTCACGGGCCTTTATCATCTTGAATCTCTAGCCTAATTCAATACATAAGCCTCCTATCTTATAAGAACTGGCTCACCAGCCTAGAAACACAAGATATACACAAAGGCTCCTTGGCCTCAAAATCGCACGCACTCAAGTTTGCTGCGTGGGGTATCCTGGAATGTGCAAATTTCATCATTTTAGTTTGCAATACATGTGTGCACTATACCATGGAAGGTGCATACAAAAATGATATCAACCAAATCACCAGGTTAAGTACATTTGCATTTACATTTACAATTAGGTTCGGCCTAGGGGTATTACATTTTGACTTGGCTAATGGTTTTGAGCTCATGGTATTGAACTATCATATTGTATTGTATTGTATTTGTAGAGGTTATTCACCTATAAAAGGAAGAGATGCCATCCATTTCAAATTTTTGGAGATAAATGATAAACTCAAATTAAAGAGTTCTTTATGTATCTATTCTCTTCTTGAGTGAATTTTTGGTTATTTTTCAAGGGTTACATAGGCACTTTTTAGGGTTTATTGGAAGAAAAAGGATACTACAAGGCCAAAGAATGGTGAAAATCTCCACTTGGAAGGGTTCTCAAGGTAAAATATTCTATCCTTTTCCCCATTGATCATGGAAATTATTGTTCATGTGTTAAGCTAGGACATCATATGCTTATTTCCTTTTTCTTGACCAACCTTTAATTTCACCTTGCTAGTACCGAGAGAGGATTCTTCATGAACCGATCCTCCCAGCCAACCTTGAAGGGAACCTTCTAACCCTAGGTAATGCTTGAAGAGAAATCCTTCAAGTGTCATCAAAATTATATCATTCTAAACCCTACACATCTCCTTGATTTTATATAGTGACCCCATAGCCTTCCAAAGGCACTGGTCTTTCATTGTCTTTAACCACCCAAAAAACCTAAAAATAAAAAACTTCCCCCTTTGTCCCTCTTCCCTTTTGTTGAAATTACTAATACAACTGAGAGGGGGGGGGTGAATCAGTTGTCTTTGAGCTTAAACAATCATAAGTCTATTAAAAAAAAAACTTAATCTTTCTTCAAGTGATCATCAACATTATACAACATATGGACAGTAAAAGTAAAAGGCATCAATCACACATAAGGTATAAAGAGAGACAATTTTTCACGAGGAAACCCATAAAGGGAGAAAACCTCTTCTTCTTCGAAATGATAGGCAGTCTTTTAAGTTATGTACATCATCTTTAATTGAGCACCAACTCAATGTGAGGCTGCTACCTCTGTTTTACAAGCTGCAACTTGTTTGAGAGCACCAACTCTCTGGTTTCTCTAGCACCCACTAGAAGGAAGCACCAACTCCCTGGTTTCTCTAGCACCCACTAGAAGGAAGCACCAACTCCCTATATGTTCCAGCACCAACTGGATGGAAGCACCAACTTCCAGTTACACAGTCTCCAACCTGTATAACAGAGAACACTTTTTCTCCCTAGCACCACCCTACCACCCTGGTTTCTTTGGCTGCAACCAGATGGAAGCTACAACTTTCCGTGTTCAAGATCCCACTTGAACCTCTGAGGACAATAGTCCTCCCGAGCACCTCCCAACCTCCCTATGAACATATAAACATTCAACTACACAGATACATCAATTCTTACCAATCTTTCTTTGTTCTGTTCATCTGGTCATCTTCTGACTGTTCCGCAATTCATTTCTTCCTCTATCTGTTCAGCAGGTCTGCTCTGCATCAACTTGTTCTGTCATTCTCCTCTTCATTTCATCTCACACTGCACATATACTCAATCTCATCCTGCGCATCCTCTCATTACCTTTACTTACAGTTTCATTCTTTTTTCATACAGAACAACCAACCCTACACAGTCTGTCTCATTTTCTTTTATACACACCTACACGATGGTTTAGCTTCCCAACTCCTTGGAAAAAAGAAAGACAACTATCCGAGTAACTGAAATGCCAACTGATCGGCAATCATGAGTCAGTTTTGCTAATAGATTCGAATCTGAGGAGTTAACTGTGAGAGAGAACAGTAACCCTCCGATCAACACTTGATCTGACGGTTCAGATCATTCTGCGATTTCACATATCGTGAATTCAACATTCCTGATGTTCAATGTTCTTGTCACTTACGAATCCCGATCCATGAAATTTAGTAAAGAAGTCGGATCAACGGTCCAGATTTGGTCTTGACTCAATGACTACAATTGAATCACAATTTCAACATTCATGCTGCATTGTTTTCTTTGCCTCTCCATGTCGCGATTCGCGAAACTCTGATATGGAGTTAGATTAACGGTCTAGATTTGATCTTGACTTGATGACTGCGATTGAGTCACGATTTCGCATATCGCGATTTCGCATTTCTTGTTGCATTGTTTTCTTGTCCTCTTGATGTTGTGATTCACGAAACTCTGATAAGGAGTTGGATCAACGGTTCATATATGATCTTGCTTCAATGGCTGCGATTAAGTCGCAATTTTGCATATCACGAAATTGACATTCTTGTTGCATTATTTCTTTGACATCTCCAACACGCGATCCTTGAAACCCCGACATGGACTGGAATCAACGGTCCATATTCATCCTTAATCTGATGACTCAAATTACATCGCGATTTCGCATATCACGATATCGAGATTCCTGATGTCAATAATCTTTGACATATCCAACTCTCGATCCCCGAAACTCTGGCAAGGACTAGAATCAATGGTCCAAATCAAACCTTTGATCCGACGGCTCAGCTTACATCGCGATTTCGAGAAGTTAGGGAACCCTGTTCCTTTGACTCTCTAGTCAGTGAACTTACGATCTTTCCCACGTGTCCTTCCTGATGATGGACGGTCCACCTTCTTTCAGGATTTTGTGAGCACTTTTCTCCTTGTTATACTTTAAAAGGCATGCAGGTTATCCTTGATCCAATGATGGTCAGATCCTATGCTTGGATCGAACCCCTGAGATCTATCCTCCTCTTCAACACGCTCTTCTTGACTAAATTCATATCTGACGGCCCTCATTCTGTCGGGAATTTTGGATGGGATCCAATGATCAATAGTTCTTCTCAATCTTTACGAGTCTTCGATCACTCGATCACTGTTGCATTGCCTTCAATCATTCGACTTCGATCATTCAAACTTCCTGAACTTATCTTCTGTTTGCCTGTCGATTACAAACTTCCTGTACTTGCCATCTTCACTTCGACCTTCCTGAACTTATATTCTGTTTTCCTGTCGATTACAAACTTCCTGTACTTGCCATCTTCACTGTTGTACTTGCCATCTCCACTGTTGTACTTGCCATCAATGACAAGCATTCACTGTCTGTTAAATATTTGCCAACAATCTCCCCCTTTGGCATTTATGGAAACACACTCACACACACCCATGCATTGCATTCAGATCTCCTCTCCCGAACTCTTTTCTCCCCCTTTGACATCAATGTCAAAGAAGAAACATTCTTCCGCTGATCTGTTGCAGAACATACTGCCCCTGTCGACTATAAGCATCTTGGAAATACACTAGATATTCAATAAGTACTCCCCCTGACTAGGTGAATAGATTAGACACAAGAGATTATAACCCCCAACTTTTGACGAAGATATCCAAAAGGGGTCGCTGCTAATGGTTTAATAAAGATATCAACAATCTGTTCTGTAGAAGGTATATAATTCAGTTGAACAATTCCGTTTGTAACTTGTTCTATGAGAAAATGGTACTTGATTGGAATATGCTTAGTCTTGGAATGAAGAACAAGATTCTTGGAGACACTAATGGCACTTGTGCTATCACAATGAATTGGAATGGGGTCAGTGTAATTTACCTTCAGATCTGCAAGATTTTGTATCATCCATAAAATTTGTGTGCAACAAGTAGCAGTAGCAATGTATTCTGCCTCTATAGTGGATAATGAAATGGATCCTTACTTTTTACTAAGCCATGCAACTAATGAGTCGCCCAGAAAAAATTCTCCTCCACTGGTGCTTTTTCTCTCATCAACACAGTTTGCTCAGTCTGCATCTGAATAAGCAGTTAAGTGGAAATTCTGATTTCTAGGATACCACAGACCATAAGTCATTGTTCCCTTCAAGTATTTAAATATCCTTTTTACAGCTACCAAATGACTTTGTTTAGGAGCAGACTGAAAACGACCTACCATTCCAATAGCTTGCATTATATCAGGACGGGATGCTGTGATGTACAGAAGACTGCCTATCATCGAGCGATATGTCCTTTGATCAACATCAGGTGAGATATCATCTTTACTCAGCTTGCAACCAACCACCATAGGTGTGCTAACTGTAGAAGAATCTTCCATCTGAAATTTCTTTAACATTTCTCTCAAATATTTTTCTTGAGAAAAAAAATTTTCTGCAGAGCTTTGTTTTACTTGTAAGGCAAGAAAATATGATAGTTCTCCTATCATGGACATTTCAAATTCTGTTTGCATAGAATTAGAAAACCACTGGATAGATGATTCATTAGTACAGCCAAAAATAATATCATCTACATAAACCAAAACAATTAGTAAATTATCATCTTTAGACTTAATGTAAAGGTTACTGTCAACAGTACCTTTCTTGAACCCTTTTTCTTGTAGAAATTTGTCCAGTCTATAATACCAAGCTCGTGGTGCTTGTTTTAGTCCATATAAGGCCTTCTTCAGCTTACAAACATAATTA
>ML865732.1:0-10013 GCA_009831015.1 Picea engelmannii | reverse complement strand
ACATACATGTTTCATAAATTTTGCATCTAGTTTGGCATTCTACATGTTTTCTTTTGAATATATATATATATAAACACTCCGGAGACGCTTCGCTCCCGACCATTTTTTGAAAAATGCGCTCCCACGCTCCCGCTCCCGCTTCGCTCCCACGCTCTGGCAACACTGGGACATACTCTATGTACCGAGTTTGATAAAGAACCTACTCTCCATTTAAGCTTTAGAAAAGAAAGGCTTCAGAGTTGCCTTCATAGATGGAGAAGTCCTTATGTGGGCTAAAGGAAAAACCTTAAAAGAAGCAATCATCATTGGAAAAGAAGAAGGTGGCTTGTATAAGCTAAAGGGTCACTCAGAAACTACCATGACCCATGCTATTGAGAATCCATGTGAACTTTGGCATAGAAGATTAGCCCACATCAACTACAAGGCACTACCATACGTATGCAAAGCAGTCACAGGTCAACCAGAACTCAAGGTTGACCATGAAGGCATATGCAATGGATGTGCACAAGGGAAGAACATCAAGAACCCTTTTCCGAAGAGAGACAGCAAAGAACAAGGAGTCCTAGAACTCATTCATTCAGATGTGTGTGGCCCAATGCCATCATCCTCCATCAGTGGGTATGTATACTATATACTTAGGTCAGATAATGGAGGAGAATACACCTCAAAAGAGTTTGTAAACTTCTGCAAAGATGTCGGGATCAAGAGGGAGCTCACCACTCCCTACAATCCTCAACAAAACGATGTCGCAGAAAGAAAGAACAGAACGATAATGGAAGCAGTGAAGACCATGATCCATGATCGAGATCTTCCAATGTGTTTATGGGCAGAAGAAGCAATGACAGCAGTATATGTGCAAAACCGATTGTCCCATAGTGCACTTGGGTTCAAGACCCCGAAAGAAATGTTCACCGGAAAGAAGCCAGAGGTAAGCCATCTCAAAATATTTGGTTGCCCAGTATTTATACATATTTCGAAAGAGAAAAGAAACAAGATGGACCCTTCAGGAAAGAAGGGAATACTTGTGGGATACTGTGAGGTCTCCAAGGCCTTCATGATTTATATACTAGGTCACCATCACATTGAGCTCAGCAGGGATGTGACCTTTGATGAAGATGCAACACACAAGAAATCGAGAAGATGCCAGCTTGAAGAAGTATATGAAGAGGAACCCGTAATCTACAGAGTTGCAGAATCAGTGAGGGAGGTTCCCAAAGCTGCAAAACCAGTGAGGGAAGTCATAACTTCCCCTGACGAGGAAACTCTAGAAGATCATGACATAGTAGAATTTCAAGAACCTCCTCAGATGATGATCTCCCATAAGAGAAAGCCAGCTTGGGCAAGAGAGCTTATTCAAGATGGAGAGAAGTAGGGTGTTACAGAAGGAACCACGAGACAGGTGAAGAGACCAAAGCCATTCTCTAGTTATACGGCTTTGATGTGTGATCTCCTAGAGAAGGAGCCTACCTGCTTTGAAGAAGCCATTCAAAGGAGAGAATGGGCAAACGCCATGACAAAGGAATACCAATCCATAATAAAGAATGATGTATGGGAAATAGTTCCCAGACCGAAGAGTAAGGATGTGGTATCTTCCAAATGGCTCTTCAAAATAAAACATGCTGCCGATGGAAGTATTGAGAAACATAAAGAAAGATTTGTCCCTCGTAGCTTTTCTCAGAAGGAAGGCATTGACTATGAAGAGACATTCGCTCCTGTCGCCAGATACACTTCGATCAAAACCATCATAGCCCTTGTAGCTAAGATGAAGTGGAAGTTACACCAGATGGACATAAAGACAGCCTTCCTAAATGGTGTCATCGAAGAAGAAGTGTATATAGAGCAACCTCAAGGATTTGAAGTTGAAGACAGGAAGTCTCATGTCTGCAAGCTGAAGAAGGCTCTGTACGGATTGAAGCAAGCTCCTAGAACTTGGTATGGCAGAATAGACGGTTTTCTAACAAGCTTGGGCTTTACCAAGAGTAAAGCAGATCCTAACCTCTACTTCAAGGTTATGAACGATGAGCCGGTGATATTGTTGTTGTATGTGGATGACTTATTCTTAACTGGAGAAGAAAAGCTCATCACCGAATGTAAGAAGAAGCTTGCCTCAGAATTCGAGATGAAAGACTTTGACCTAATGCATTATTTCTTAGGCCTTGAGGTATGGCAGAGCCCAGAGAGAATCTTCCTTAACGAAGGGAAGTATGCAGTCGAAATCCCAAAGAGATTTGACATGTTGGAGTGCAAGTCCATGAATACACCCATGGAAGCGAAGCTGAAGCTACTGGTCGACACTTCGTCAGAATTGATTGATGCCACGTTGTATAGACAGATCATTGGATCGTTGATGTACTTGACGAACACCAGACCAGATATCTGTTTTGACGTAAACACGTTAAGTCGGTTTCTGGTAGAACCCAGACATGTTCACCTAGTTGCTACAAAACATGTGATGAGGTACCTTAAAGGTACATTAGATTGTGGTCTCAGCTATGATGGAGATCATGATTTCACACTGAGTGGATACATTGATTCAAATTGGGCTAAAGCCTGGAAATGTCTCTGACAGGAAGAGCACTTTCGGATGTTGTTTCAGTTTGGGATCAGCCATGATCTCATGGCAGAGTAGGAAGCAATCCAGCATTGCTCTCAGTACAACGGAAGCAGAATACATTGTTGTGTGTTCTGTCAGTTGCGAAGCTATATGGCTTCGTAAGTTATTGACTAGTCTATTTGACCTAGAGATGGAAGCAACCACGATCCTATGTGACAACCAGAGCTGCATAAAGATGACAGAGAATCCTGTATTCCATGACAAGTCAAAGCACATAGAGATTCGATATCATTACATCTGTGACATGGTGCAGAGAGGAGCCATAAAGCTCCAGTACGTTAGCACGGATGAACAAGTTGTCGATGTGTTGACCAAGCCTCTATCTCATGTAAAGTTTGAGCACTTTCAAGATAATCTTGGTATAGTCCGAAAGGACCTTCCTCGAAAGGGGGAGTAGTGTTGTATTGAGATGTGCCTAGCACTGTGCTTCCAGCTTAACCGCTGTGACGTAAAGCCAGTCTATTGTTGTGTTGAGATGTGCCTAGTACTGTGCTTCCAGCTTAACCGCTGTGACGTAAAGCCAGTCTAGTTGTTATGTTGAGATGTGCCTAGTACTGTGCTTCTAGCCTAACCGTTGTGATGTAAAGCAAGTCTAGTTTTTGTGTTGAGATACATCTAGCACTGTGTTGCCAGCTTAATTGTTGTGATGTAAAGCCAGTCTAGTACCTTGCTTCCAGCTTTATAGCTGTGACGAAAAGCAAGATGAGTATTGTGCTTCCAGCTTTATAGTTGTGACAAAAAGCAAGACGAGTATTGTGCTTCCAGCTTTATAGCTCTGACGAAAACCAAGACGAGTATTGTGCTTCCAGCTTTATTGCTGTGACGAAAAGCAAGACAAGTACTATGCTTCCAGCTTGATAGCTGTGACGTAAAGCCAGTCCAGTATTGTGATTCCAGCTTAATTGTTGTATAGTGTGCCAGCCTCATGCTGTGATGATGAGCCAGCCTCGTGCTATGATGATGTGACCAGCCTCATGCTGTGATGATGATGTATTAGTTTTATACTAATCCATATTGATGCAGATGATGATTTCATTCCTTTGAGAATGACGATGTTGTCGATGAGAAAAACTTCCGATGATTTATAGATACGCCAGTCAGTGTTCCAAGATGATATTGATGATGCTATCCTCTCACCCACCTGATGTTGTTGATGATGATGTCCTCTCTCTCGCCTGATGCTATTGAAGAATACCCTTCTTGTTAAGGGGGAGTGTTGAAATAATGTAACTGCAAAGTGTATTCTAATTATTATTATGGAACTATTCATTAGATCAATCCCCATTGCGGATTGATCATGTCGGCTATTGTAAAAGACCAAATCCCCTTTTGCGAATTGGTCAAAACATAATTGTAATAGGCAAAATAAGAAGTCGGCCCCAGAATATATTAAAGGTGGTTATAACCACCCAGATTGAGAAGTCGGCCCTGCCACTGAAGAGACACTTCCACACGTGCCAGAATTGTATAAATAAGGAGGCTAGCGCCTCACTTAGACACACACTCACTTGTTCATTGAGAGACAAGTTTCGGAGCTGCAGTTGGAGAAGAGACAGGCGCATTCTTGGGAGAGGACTTTCTGTATTTGTTTGAGTTATCTCTTGGCATTGTATTGGCTATCTATAATAAGGAAGTTTTTGCTAGGTTTTCTTCCCCTTGAGGGTTTCCCAGGATAAATGATGTGTCTCTTGTGATTGTGTATTTCTCAATGATCCTATCTTATGCTATTGTTGTCTATTGAAATGCAAAGAACTCTAATAATAGCTTAAACCTTAACAACGAGCATGTACTCTAGATTGTCTTTTTTCACTTGTTAATTATTTTTTGCCTGCCTTAGTGAGCGATTAATAATTTCTAAGTTTTTTCACTCAGAGACTGACTCCAAAGCTGGAGTTTGTCCTGGTGGTTAGGCCTTGGCATGGTATAACCAATGTCTAGAGCCTAAATGTATATGAGTTCATGCTAGGTCATGTTCTATTGAGTCATATGGAAATTGCGGCTAGGTTTGATAGGTTTTTTTTAATGTTTTAGTGAAATAATAAAATTCCCGCAAAAACGAAATTTTTTTAATTGTAAGTCAATAAATTGTAAAAATATAGCATCAGTCATTGTCAGATGCCATATTTATGCTCGTTTTCCAAGCCAAAGTACCATTTAAACCCCTATTCCCCTTCTGTCTAGGCAAAAAAGTGATGTTTATCACTAAAAAATGTATTTATCTCGAAAAATTCGAAAAAAGGGTCATTTAATTAATTTCCTATTTTTTAGGAAAACTGGGGAACATGTTGGAAACATGTTTTTTTCTTGGTTCCCAGTCAACTCTGAGCTTGGGAGAGTTCACTAGAGAGGAAGGCGAATTCATTTGAGTGACATAGACATGGAGGAGATTCCAAAGTAGGGACTCGACCCCACTTGCATATGTGGCGCATTTGGAAGGGAGGGCGCACATCCCTAGATTTCACACTCGCCCTCACACCCGAGTTCACTCCCACTCACTCTAGTTCCACCTCACTTCACCTCACTTCACCTCACATCACTCCACTCCGTTCCACAACACTACACTCCATCTCCCCTTCACTCTATGTGTAATGTTCCCAAGCCAATTTTTTTTCTTGGAAACACTAACTAACCACTGATTTGATTATTTAATGTTGTGTATGCAGGTTGGCCATGAACATTTTGGCCTTAGGGTTTATTCAGTTATTCAACCACAATTTATACAAGAAGCATTTCAACATATGAAGATCTTCAACAATACACAAGATAGGAACCACAAACAAGATCTAAACTTTATTATAAGAAAGCAAGCACCTGATACAAATAGAGAAGCAGATTTGGAATAGCTTCAGATGGCTTCAATACAATAATATGATTTGCATACAAAATGCTCCCGGAGATACAAAGTAAGCCTCCCAAAGGCTGCAATAGAAGATGAACGCTCCAATACAAAAACTATGGTTTAGCCTAACCCTCAAGCTGCTGGTACAGCCTGCTGAAGACAATGGAGACCAAGGGTTCGACCCTCCTGAAGATGAAGACCCCCAATTGCTGCTAGACTCCTCCCAGTGATAGATCAAGGCAATGATAGCCTCCCCCTGAAGTATGGAGCCCAAACACTAAAGCCTCCTCCTCAAACTGCAGAAACCCCAAACTGGTACGACCCTCCTGAAACCCTAAATATGACCAATAATTCAGCCTAGCTGAATAAAGGCTCTGAATCCACTGAAACTCTCTAGGATGATAGATCGGGCAGTCACAAACCCCTGAGAGAAGTTTCAAGGTTAGATCTAGGCTATAGCCTCCTAGATCTGAAAATCATTGAATCAACAAATCGTCCTCTATCTCCCAAAACCGTCCCAACCTACAGAAAATGATAGGTACGTGATAACTCCTCAAAGAAGCCTCCAAATTGATGAGAAAGGGCCTGCAAGCAAAACCCTAATGCTGAAATCTCCCAAAGCTTCCTTAATAGGATGGATCGAACTCTTCTTCAACAAATGGGGCACCCTTGCTGGAAAACCCTAACTGGTACGACCCTACTGATCTTCCTGAATAGATGATGAATGTAGAATGGTGTGGGTGGAGTGTTTCATCCCCGAGACCAAGCTTGGAACAAGGTGAGTGGAATCTTTCACCACTAAGTTGTTCTCTAGGGTTTGTAATATCAAAACTCTCAAAACTGTATGCTCAAGAGCATCAACAAGCAAATACCAAATATCTAAGATGAAGTGAGAGGTGCGCCCTAGCCTTCTCTTTATACTTTTTTTTCTGTTTCCCTGTGGAGTTAAGTTAACCCCTAGGGTTAACTCCTAACTCAACCTCCAGCGCTTATATTCCTTCATTGAGTTACCTTTTCACTAAGTCAACTTAAAAATATGACATTAGTTTGGTTGACTTTTCCCCTTTGTGTGAGACTATGGTCTAGTGAAGATGCCTAGACCACTAAGTCTTCCCAAACCTCTTCATCAAGAGGTGGGCGACATTACAGTCTCCCCTGCTAGAAATTGCTTGTCCTCAAGCAATTCCAAACCTGTCTCACGTACCACCTGTTCGTTTTCCCACGTGGCATCCTCAATGGGTAGATCCTTCCATCTGATCAGGTACTCTTTGACGCTTCTCTTCCTGAGCCTCTTTTCCCGAACCTCCAGTATCTCCTCCGGGATCAAAACAAGTTGCCCCTCTTCGTCCAAGGGAGGCAGCACCTCAATGGGTGTGATGTGTTGGTCGATGGCCCTTTTCAGGTAGGACACATGGAAGACATTGTATATCTTGCTGCCCTGTGGAAGCTCCAGCTCATAAGCTTTGGCCCCGGCCCCCCACCTTCCTACTGATCCTGTAGGGTCCAAAGAAACATGGTTGCAGCTTCTCTGCTCCGCTTCTTTTTATAGAAGCCTGCCTGTATGGTTGGAGCCTTAGATAGACTAAGTCACCAACCTCAAAGGTACGTTCAACTCTGTGCTTATCTGCTTGGACCTTCTGCTGGTTCTGTGCTCTTTGTAAATGATCCTTCAGCTCTCTGAGGATGTCTTGACTCTGCTACACCCAATCCTGTACGATCGGAGCCCTGTTGTCACCAAAAGCAATCTCCACGAAAGAGAGTGGATCATAGCTGTATAATGCCCTGAATGGTGTCATGCCTATGGACATGTGATGGGTGGTGTTGTAGCAGTATTCTCCCAAGTGTAACCACCTGACCCATGCTTTCTGTTGTCCTGCCACATAATTCCTGAGATAGCCTTCCACCCATTTGTTGACTATCTCAGTCTGTCCATCCGTCTGAGGATGATAGCTGGTACTAGGGGTCAAGGCCGTACCAACTAGTCTGAACAACTCCTGCCAGAATGTACTCATTAATCTACTATCTCTGTCACTGACAATGGTTTTGGGTAGGCCGTGCAGTCTGAAGATCTCCCTGAAAAACAATTCGGCCACCTATGTTGCACTGAAGTCTGTGGCTATGGAGAAGAAGTGTGCAAACATCGTCAACATGTCCACCACTACGAAAATGCAGTCTTTCCCCTGTGCCCTTGGCAACCCTGTGATGAAATCCATGGATATGCTTTCCCACTTGTGCTCTGGGATGGGTAGGGGTTGCAATAGTCCTACCGGGTGAGTGTGCTCATCCTTGTTCTCCTAGCACGCAGTACACTCCTTGGCATGCCTCATTACATCCTCCTTGAGGCCCTTCCATGAGAACCTCTCCCTCACCTGCATATATGTCTTACCAATTCCTTGGTGCCTTGCCATTAGTGAGTCATGACATGCCTTCAACATTTTGACCTTGAAGGTCGATCCAGGAACCAAGAAGATTCGGCCCTTGTAATAGATGAGGTCGTCAATGATCCTGAAGTTATCGTCCTGTACTTGCCCGTCCATTAGCTGACAAGCGAACTGATCCTTTACATACTCCATCACCAAGTGGTCCTTCCAATCAACAGACACATTTGTCATGGCATAAATGGATAGCCTCCTGGACAATGCATCAGCCACCATGTTGTTCTTCCCTTTGACAAATTCAATGTCAAAGTCATAGGCTTGTATTATGCTTACCCATTCCTGTTGCCTTTCATTTAAGTCCTTCTGCTCCAATAGGTACTTGAGACCAGTGTTGAAAAAGTCGGCATTGGCAAAAAGTCGGCGAGGGTCCAGAAAAAATTGTTTCAACAAAAGTCGGCAAAAAATCGGAAAACCACGACAAACATTAAAAAATACAAAATATATTCATTTTTTTCAAAATTTTAAACATATAAAGCAACAACAACATCAGATAAACACATTGGCACATAAATATGGAGAAATCATTGATATAGATGTAGTCACTAGTGGATGCCAAATAAAAAATTATACATCAAAGTCGATATTGAATGCTGAAGGGCCTCTCCAATACAAAATGACATCACATATATAATTATAAAATGTATCTCATGATTCATCATCATGATGGAGTCTATAGATGTCTGATATACAATGACAAATGAAACAAAACTAGCAGCTAGCTACCTAATATTAATGTCGGCCTCCGCCTCTCCCCCTTTTACGAGAAAAGATAAGGGGTTGTTTGTCAGGCCTGCCCCTAACAGTAGAAGCCCTGTATCTGATAGTGGATGACCACTGGTGTGTGCAGGAGTAGGTGTATCAATAAGTGTAGAAGGTTGTGCTGATGTTTGCACATCACCCTCCATGATGTCTTCAGGGCACTCCTCCTCCTATGAATGGAGGGATTTAGATACATACCTATGAATGGAAGATTCAACATCGGTTGGCAAATGAAATTGAACCCTTGCTCCACTTAGAAATCCTTGATGGTGATAATGATGGTTGTTAAGTTGCCTCCACAGTGATTGAGGAAGACCACAAACCCTTCTCCTTCCTTCTCCACAAGCAAAAAAACACAAATGACCAAAAAAAAAAAAAATGCGCCCTTATGCCTGCGGGTTCCCTGCGTCAAGCAACTTTTTGGTAAAAGTCGGCGATTTTTAGTAAAAGTCTAGACTTTTTGAAAATACAAAAAATCGCGATTTTTTCGAGAGTAAAACTCTGTTTAGGTTAAAAGTCGCGACTTTTACAAAAAGTCGTGAAAAATCGACGATTTTTTCAACTATGCTTGACACTGTTATGATCTGATTTGACCACAAACCGTGCACCTACCAGATATTCCCTGAATTTGGCCAGAGCATGCATGATAGCCAGCATTTCTTTGTCATTAATATTGTAAAGTAGCTCAGGTCCCCTAAGTTTTCGGCTCTCATAGGCAAGAGGGTGTCTGTTTTGCATTAGTACGACCCTTATACCTTCTCCTGAGGCATCACACTCCAAGGTAAAAGGCTGGCCGAAATCTGGTAGGACTAAGACTGGGCACGTGCTCATCACCTTTTTCATCTTATCAAATGTAAATTGAGCCTCCTCACTCCATTTGAAGGCTCCCTTCTTAGTCGAATCGGTCAAGGGTGCACAAAGCTGAGAGAACCCTTTGAAAAATTTCCTGTAATAAGTGCACATGCCTAGAAATCCCCTTAATTATGTGAGTGTTTTAGGAGTAGGCCACTCCATAATGGCTTTAATTTTCTCCTGATATACCTGTACCCCCTTTGCTCCGATGATGTGTCCTGTTATCCCCGATATCTAGGGATAACTAGGAGATCATGTCTCGAGGCCCACATGGTCCTAGACATGGAGTACCGAGAGCAGGAGCGACCTGAGCATGGTCCTGGAGGACCCAACTTCTTCTCAGCCAGCTTTGTCCTGTCAACAGTACTAGCCTCCATCACTACCGACTTGGGCTTGCATCAGAGAAGGCTCTTGCTCCATGAGGTAATTGGTCCGAGGTATCATGGTATGTGTCATATTTGATCATTATAACCTTCTTATGTATGCATTAGATCTCTTTCATTTCAGATAA
>WSFP011429127.1:0-21875 GCA_009831015.1 Picea engelmannii | reverse complement strand
TGATCGGTAGCCCCAAGCTCACGTAATCTTCCAAATCACCTCACAACACTCTTGCCAAATCACCAATAGTGTCAGTGCAGATGAGGTGACATTGTGGGCCCACCATCTATATATCGACCATTTTTCCCAACTTCCACACTGTTATAGGAGCCCAGAGCCTCCATTTTTTCGATTTGTTCTCAGCCACAGGATCCTGATCCCACCATCTACACATTTACATTCCATGGGTCATCATCTGCACTGAGCCCCAGAGGAGCCTTTTTCTCACGTCACGTTCAGGTACACATACTCACTTTCAGTTTTATCAAATAGTTGTTATATCTTTCTTATTAGATATTGTTCACGTTGGGTATTTGGTTTTCTTATGTGCAGGTACTTGTTCAACAAACTTTACAGCCTCTTCAGGGATATGTTTGACACTAGCATGTAATTATTTCCTCTGTAAATCAATTGCATATCCCAGTCACACCCTCTGACATTTACCTTTAGGGTTTTCACATCCGGCTCTGCAGTACCTTTACCTATGCCACATTTGGGTATTTTCAATCGATAACACTCTCCCCCACATGATTTGTCCCATTCATAGTTCCTCTTGGCAACTTGACACTCATGCTGATTTTACCCCCTAGGGATGTGAGTCCCGATAGTATTATGCACTTCTGAGAATGAACCCCATACTTCTTCTCATCATATTGCTAACCTTCCCAATGGACTCCCAGGTTATATCATCTCGGTTCTATTGACCGCATCTACGCAGTTTCATTAGCCATCTATCTCATCCACCATCAGTTTTCCCATCTGCAGATTGTCCTCCATCCATCTACCTAATACAGAAACCCACCCATGGCCCCCCCACCCTCCACCAGTTATCTTTCACAAACTTGCGCCTTAAACAGGCCAAACCATCTTTCACTGGGGCACCCATTTCTGTATCTGTATACTCAACCCAAATTATTCTTTATTTCTTTGGTAATTGAATAAAGCCTTTGTTTCTAGCATATCGATAGTTTTTTCGTCGTCATCATTGATGGCCTTCTTTTTCTTTGGCAAAGCAACCCATGTTGCCCTTGGTTGGGGCATCCACTCTTTTTTCATTCCGACATCGTTCACGAACCCCAAGCATCCTAAGTCCATGTACCCATGATCTCTGAGTTTGTCAACTTTGTTAAGCCTCTGGCACAATTTAACCCCATATATAGTCGTCCCCCTGACGCTAGGTCTAGTTCTACGGTTGCTGCCAATCATCCTTCAACACCCCAACCAAGGGCAGTTTTGAGTCCCACAACATCTTGACTTTGTTCATGTTACCCGTCAGTACCTGATATCACCTATTACTTAGTAGATTTCACAAAGCCCTTTGCTTCTTGGAGTCGTGTCTCCCTTCATGTTGACATCAACACAGTTTCCAGAGGGGTGACAATATCTTGACTCTCATTACCCTTTCAACGCGAAGTCTCGGATGACACAGAGAGAATCATCATTTCTCTCTGATTCCGTTGACCCCCATAACATTCGACTTCAACAAACTCTCATGTTACAATGGGTCTTACTATGCGACTATTGTAGTTGTTTCATACCGGATGAATACCTCTAAATTTGTTAGGCCATCGATGACTACGAGTCATTGAAAATTCTTATAGTCATCCTTGCCTCACTTCAGAGTCCATTCACCATTCAGAACTGGCATCTTCCGTTATCAACCGCCCCCAAGGGCGCTACAGTTATCTACATCAATATATATCTTCAGTTACAGTCTCACATTTTGGTTTCATGACACGAGCATGGGGCATGCCCGCCTCGTTTGTATGCAGATTTTATTTTTTCTCCTAGAGAAAGGTTTGGGTCCCACAATTTTCCCTCTCCCTCTGACGGATCACTCTTGCAGTTCCTCTCTTCATTCTTCCTTACAATGGTACTCTCAGCAAAAGAAACATTGATGTATTTTGGCTATACGTATGCTCCTAACCTCACACATCAAGGGGCATCTGTTATCACTGAAAAATCGTTCGCAACATTGCACACAATGGTTGAAGAAAAACATCAATGCCAACAACAATTAGTCCACCTACAACACCAAAGTCCATCAAAAGGCAAAAAACTATATAATTGGGTCAAAAATCAAAGTGCGCAAATTCACCAAAGGAAGCGCGCGCACAGTGCGCAACATGGGCGGGACAACATAAGCCTCAACGCGCACTATGCACAAAATGTACGACTATCTATGAGAAATGCCACACACTTCTATGAACGACATATTTATGGATCTTGTCGACCCCTGAACCACTTCTAGTTCGACCCCCAACATGATTTGACACTCATATCTGAGCAAAATCTAGCTTGGAGGTTGGTCAAGGGCTAGAGGGTTCCCTAAAAGGCCCCTTGTTCACACTATGAACCAATTACATTTTTCCATGAATGGATGCTATAAATAAGAGCCATGGGTGTGCTAAGAAACCAAAATCTTTAAGGTATTGTTATGCTGCAAGAATTCTTCCTTTAGAATCTTCTTTTCTCTTTGAAGCCTTCAAACACCATTGCAATAGGCCATTCCACTCACCTCTTGAGGGAATAGGCATTGTTTTTATTCATCATTTTCTATTTCTTCCATTGTAAGGAGAGAAGAGCTCTCAATTAGGGAACTCAAGAGCCCTCCCAAGGAGGAAGAGGGGACTCATAAGTCCCTGCCTTTCTCTATGGTGTTTTGCCTACTAATCTATTGATCCATTGGTAGCAATATGTTGTTCATTTGTTGATTTTCATGGTTCTAAGTTTCTCAAGCTTTCTAACATTCATTTCTTAGTTGTTTTTAGTTGTATTTCTTTGTTTTCATGTGTGTTTGTGTTGGCACAGGCGTAGACCCAGGGTTCAACGCTACAACAACGCACCAACAAAACCCTAACTACCAGCCCTTTCGGCAACACCTGCGAAGCTGATGAAGTCTTACTCGAGGTAGAGGCAGGGCTGGTTGAAAGACTCGAGTGTCTGCAACCTTAGTTGGGACACAGATCTGTGACTGTAACACCTTAATAGGGCACTTAGCAGCTATAATTCACCAATATCCAGTCTTAGTTTACAACGCAGTTAAACCCTAATTACAGAACATTGCAGCATCTAACCAGATATACTATATTCAAGCACTAAGCACATCCACATAGGCCAGATCTAGTACTCATCCATACTATTAAGAACATAACATTAACATATCTATCTACCATTCATCTATATCGAAGCACTAAGCAAGTTAATATATAAACACATCAACACTTCGCACAAAGCAGAGCAACACAACATATACGTGGTTCACCCCCACCCTGAGGCTACGTCCACCAACTCTTGATCTTCTTTATTATCTTCTTCAATCAGTTACATGCATGGAGCCACAAAAACCCCACTCTGCAGAGGACAGGAGATCTGCGCACCTCGCTAGATCCTCTTTCCCCGGGCTAGGTTACAACACTAAGCCTCTTCTCAATCTCTTACACTCGCTTGCACTGAGCTCTGCAAGCCTCATACAATATGCACAAAAACAATCTCTACTCAACACTTAGCACTTTCGATCACATAGATCGAACTACCGAACTACTTCCTACATTGGTTAGCCTTCTATTTATACTTTTACAAAATAGGCCTAAGCATGGGTAAACCCATGGGCCGACATTCCCATACCTATTACATAATCCTGAATCCAAAAAATGGCCCTAAAAGGGGCCGAGATCCTGCTGTCTCTGCTTCGTCTTGCGCTCCACATTCGACAACCTGTCGAAGTCTGAAAAATAGGTCAAACTTGACCAAGGATCCTCAAAACTAGGTCAAGGGCCAACAGGCCCCCAACACTCACCTGTGACTCATTCCGAGTCACTCTGATCTGGATAATTTTGCCTCAAAAACCTCGAACTTGGCTCGAGATAATTCAACTTGTTGTTGTGCCATGACCTCTTGTTCAACGAACTCCTGGATAACAACTTCGTTGACATGTCCCTCTAGGCATTGTTCAACTACAGTGACGACTTGTTCCAGCTCTGCTTCTTGGCCTTCGATCTTTGTGAATAGCTGGAAAGCCTCGTCCTATACAGGTTGGGGCCTTTGAGTCACTTCCATGAATTTTCTCTGAATGACGTGGACGTGTTGTTGAGCACTGCGCTGTTCTTGGGATCTCTTCATTCTTTCAACAACTGACAGAGGATTCAACTGCCCCTATATTGTTTCTGCTTGATACTTCGCCTCTTGGAGTTGTGACTCTAGTGTCTTCAGTTTTGGATTCTCAGTGAGTCGCACATATGTTTGGGCATTGCGATCACTCAATTTCTTGCATTCCATGGCAAGGGCCTTTATTCTCTCAACTGTGCCTTGAGCAGTTGCATCTCTTTGATCCCTTATATCCTATGGAGTGTCGGGCACTGTGCGAAGCTCTAAGTCTGTTATTCGTTTTTGTAGCTGCTCGATAGCTTCTGCGAGCTGCTTTACTTGATGTGTGACTTGGTCTTCTACTTGTGGTTCTAAGCCTTTCATAGAGTGAAGTGCTTTGTTGACTACTTCTTTCACTTCGAGTTGCTTTGCGAGCAACTGTTCTTTTTCTTGCCGCATCTATGTTTTCTCCTCTTCCAATTTTGCCTGGAGAGCAACCTTCTCCTTCTCTACAATTCAACGTTGTTCTACAAGTACTCCTTGCACTTGCTTCAAGGCCTGGGTGGCTTGTTCTATTTCTTCTTGTGCTCGATGAAGGTGAGCTTCGGTTGCATCTACTAGTCATTGGAGTTGGGCTGGCTCATCTCCCAACTCTGGTTCTCCCGATGGCAGGGGCACAATGGACACTGTGCGACTGGACTGAAGGGCCTGTTGTACCCCTCAGAGTTCGACCTCAATTCTATCGTACATTGACTCCTTCTTGACTTCTTGTTTCTCCAGGATTTCCTGTGAGGCATCGTTCAAGGCTGCTATGATGAAGTCAAAATCATTGGTAGTGAGTACAGTTTGCATCTTGGTCACGGGGGCTCTAGATTTCTTCTGGGAAGAAGGTTTCGGGGGAGAATCTTTCCTCTTCTTCAAGGGGTCGGTCTCATCTCTAGGCGATGTTACTTCTCCTTGTTTCTGTTCAACTTCTTTGGCATTTATCTCTTCTACTTCGTCATCACCCCCTAGGTTAGGTGATACGGAAGCAGTCTTGCCTGAGGCGCTGCTTAAGTCTTAGACCTCTTCAGTTTTCTTCCTTATGTTGTGTCCGGGTTTATCATGTTCTTTGTACTTGGTCTCTAGGTTGTTAGGGTCATACATCTCTGCAGGGTCTGCAGGAATAAGGAGGTCTGTCGACCAGTCCTTAGTGATCTCCTCAAGGTCCTCTTCCGTGAGCTTGTAGTACGACTGAAACTCCTCCTTATGCTCGTCTTCTCATGCTGTAATGTAGATGAAGTGTTGATTTGCACGGAACTTCATCAGGGGTCGGAACCTCTGTAGGGTGTTCGGAGTCATGTGAGTTTCAACTTCGATGGCTCTCTTTAGATGGAGGTAATATGTGTGAAAAACAACGTTCGACTGCCATTGTTTTCTCATATCGCTCGAGTACCAGAGCGTGGTGAACTTCACAACAAGCGGCTTGAATGGATTGATATCTGGGAAGGTCACACCTTCTGGCATTTCTCAAGCAACAAACAAACTGAGGATCAAGAGCCAGCTAAAATGGAATTCATAGCCCTGATCCTGTGCTTCGCGACAGTCCAGTTCAAGATGATTAACTAGGTACTTCACCCAGTTCATCTATAGACCTTCCACGCAGTTCCCTGCGAGGTCAACGACATAGCCTATGACCTGTGTAGGTTGGTTCTTTCGTACTAGATTTCCTTCAATTAACTGACATGCTAGGCGCACTGTGCCATTCTGGACGGAAGCTACCTTGTAGCCTCGCATCCCCTTCTCAACATCTCCACATGTATCCTTGATCTTCTGTGCTAGTGCACGATCTGTTACCTTTCCTGGATAGAAGTCCTACGGATCAGGTCCTTGCATACTCAATCCTATGATCCTATGGATCAACGTCGGATCAACTTTGATACGGCGGTCGAGCCATAAGTAGCTGCCATGGTAACATGAAAGTAGTAGCTTGACACATGTGTTAACTTCCTGGTGCCTTTTGAAGTGTGGGATTTTCATTACATTTAGCAGGGTGGACTGCGCGAAGTTCATCATCCATGGCTGGGGGATTATCTTCGAATTCTTCCCCTTCGTCCTGGTCAAGTATTTGTATAGGTCGAGCATGCTATGGTTCTTGCGATCTCCGAGGTTGAAGTTGATGAACTTCAACGTTGCGATCTTGTCCTGCTGTGCTCTTACTACGTGTATCCCCTTCGGGAGGTACACAGTAACCATGGTGTACTCAAAATCTCTTGGCACGCTATCTCGGCTCACCACGCCAGCCAAAGGCGGGATGTAATTGGGCAATATGGTCGGGATCAGCTTCGCATTTGCTAGGTCATCTCTGTTCTTGGTTTTCTTCTCTATTGTTGGTTGGGATGGTCTGGATCCGTGAGCATTTGACATAGAGGCTTGCATTCCTCTCGTCGACAACGCTTGTACACCCACATACATTACTCTTTTAGTCATGAGGTCAATGAGTACCTCCTTCACAGACTCTTCGACTGCGCTAAGTTCTTCGGACATATGTGCTCATGGTTGAATCTCTCGGGTTTGAAGAGTAACTAGTCAATGCAACAGGACAGATGGTGATAGTGCGATGATCAGTGTGCAGAGTCAACTAATCTGTGAGCTCAGATTCATGGTTAGAAAAAGTGTTCTCGGTGCAAGGTTCGACGGAATAAATAAATAACGAAGCAAAGGATCTCTCCAATGGGCAAGAAGTCTCCATTAACTTAGTTCTGTCCGTTATGGCATGATCCCAATGGTCTAATGGCGAGCTGTCTGACCATAAATGCCTTTCTACCCGTTCAGGGGGTTGGTCTAACGGTTATACTGTTCCCAAAGACTATATTTCTTTTCTATGGCGAAGTGCCATGTGACGCTGTTTTGATATCCCAATGAAGTTCCAGTTTTGTAAATTTTCCCTTTGCGAAGTTCCCTCTGGACCCTTCTGTAACTTTTCAGTCTTTACTCTCTTCTTGCTAAGATTCCGAGCCTTCTTTCCGATGAGATTCATCTCATTATTCCTCTTTCCATTCTGATTCTTGTCTTATTTTGGCATAGTAACTTTGCGCGGTTGAGATTCTTTCCTAAGATTCAAGGGTAACACTTCTTCTCTATTTGGGATAGGTACTTTAGTCTTCTGCAAATATTCTTGTGTTCTTGCAACTTCGACATCCAAGTCTCTGGTCCTAAGTAGGTTCCATCTGTTCTCCTATTCTTCAATCAACTGTGCAATCCTCCTAGTCATGAAATCTTTCAACTCTTGCTTCTTCTGTTCTAAGACTTCTTCTTCCTCCCTTCTGGTCTGATCTCTTTCAATCCAAGGTTTTCCTAGTAACATATCAAATGGAGCACCGTTCTCAGTAAATTTAACAACCTCAAAATATTCCTCTGTCAAAGTTCCATTGGCATTCATAGATATCTGGGTGAGCTTTCCACATAGGGTTATCAGTTTTCCTCTAAAGGGGGTGAACCACGTACATCCTGTGGTGCTCTGCTTTATTACGTCCACCAACTCTTCGTCTTCTTTATTAGCTTCTTCAATCAGTTACATGCACGGAGCCACAAAAACCCTACTCCATAGAGGACATGAGATATGCACACCTCACTAGATCCTCCTTCCCCGTGCTAGGTTACAACACTAAGCCTCTTCTCAATCTCTTACACTTGCTTTCACTGAGCTCTGCAAGCCTCATACAGTATGCACAAAAGCAATCTCTACTCAGCACTTAGCACTTTCGATCACATAGATCGAACTACCGAACTACTTCCTACATTGCTCAACCTTCTATTTATACTTTTACAAAATAGGCCTAAGCATGGGTAAACCCTGGTCCGACATTCCCATACCCGTTACATAATCTCGAATCCTAAAAAGGGCCTTAAAAGGGGCCGAGATCCCACGATGTCCGCTTCGTCTTGCGCTCCGCCTTCGACATCCTGTCGAAGTCCCAAAAATAGGTCAAACCTAACCAAGGATCCTCAAAACTTGGTCAAGGGCCAACAATTTGGTTTATCTAACCCACTCACAAACTACTGTCTTGTTTAGCAGGCTTATCTAAACATGCAAGTGTTGTTTTTTTTCTCACCCAAGTGACAAAACCAACACAACACCTTGAAACAATTTCCATACCTTATTTAGAATTATGTTCTCAAATGGAGAAGTGCACCATTCCTCTATGGTTTTTATAAGTTCTACCCTTTGGTGATCTTTTTGGTAGAAAATGGTGGCTCCTTGGTCCCATAACTAACTAGCTTGTGAGTAGTTGTTGAATAAATATTCTGTCATTTATCCCTCATTACGACACATGAAATATATGTAAGGAGCTTCAAGACCACACCGAAGTAGCTTATCCCATCTAAGATTTTTTCTTTTGTCCATCCGATTTGAATTGGATTTGAACCAAATGAATGGGTAAGACTCAGTACTTGCAAGACAATTCAACAATTTATGAAGGTTATCTAAACTATATAAAAGATGATGCAATGTAAAGTGAACAAGACAAAAGAGAAAAATTGAGAATCAAATGTAAAGAAAAAAATAATAAAGGAGAGAAAAGAGTAAGGAATGGGAAACAAAAGGTGAGCATGTTGGCCTTCCCATTACTCCAACTCTCCCTATTTCCTCGTGTAATTTCACTCCCAATGGGTTTTTTGGCCAAAGAGAGAAGGATGAACAACATTGTAACCAGAGATAGTTTAATGAAACACTAAGCCCCATTCGAAGCTGGTTTTCACATTTGGGTTCCATGGTAAATAATGTCTCCATGTGTTTTCATTTATCTATTGTGTGCATTTTTAATGGATTCTCTGAAGATTTTAATGTTTGTTGTGTTAATTAGTGAGATAAGATTTCATTTATCTCTGTAGTGTTGGAGTTTTCATTCACACTTGTTGTAGTTTAGAAGTAAATTGATATCCTAACAACTCTCATTTTGCCATTGTTGGTTGATTTATGAGATTGGAGATCAGTGGACATGGTTATTTGGTTGTTGCAATCTTGTAGGAGTTTATAAATTGGTTTACTGGTTGTTGGGTGAATTTCTCACTCCTCCATATTTCAACTCTCCACCCTAGTCGATTCCACTACTTAGATCCACTTCAATGTTCTTTTGGGACAAATTCCCATTGTTGGTTGACTTAATCCATAACTGGTCCACTTGCCTGAGCATTTTGCTTCCCTACAGGACAAATTCACCTTTCCTTTGAGCGTACGTTTTCCCAAGATGAATTTATTAGTTGTTGGGAATTTTATTTAATTGCCTAGTTGTTTAAATAAATTGTTGTGTCGAATTTCAATTGTTGGGTTGAATGTCTAACTATTGGGATGTTTTTCAATTTATCTAGGAATATTTACATCTCCTTCAACCAATTTTACCCTTACATGCGCAAATTCTTCTTTTCATGGACTGAAATTTCATTGCTTGAGGTGAATTGATCTTTCATGGGTCGTTTTCTCTCACCCACGTAGTTGTATGGTGGTCATACATAGCTTGCGGATATATTCTCTTTCTCTCCATGCTGGCTGACATCAGATACAAAATGTTTTTTTGCATCTAATAATTATAGCAAGAAAAACAAATGATTATTGTTGAAGCAAAACATTTTGGCATTCATGGAAGTGAAGGGACTATGGGAAGATTTGAGAATCTTGACATTGATGCCTTGTAATGTATCAAAATTCTTCTTGGTAGTAGTCACACACCAATTTATTTGTGCTATCATTGCATTCCATAATAAGGGATATTTAAATGAATTTGATTTGTTCCTTTGAAGAGATTCTAGTTGTATTAAGGAGATAAGCTTTGTTGGACTAAACAATTAAGGAGCCAATGAATTAATCCAAAAGATGGGACTTGGTTGCACTCAATATCGGATTGTGCAGAGAACATAGAACTCTTAGGACCCCATTAGGATAATGGACTTGTAGGAGTTTATTAACATACTTTCAGTACATTTGTCTTCCATTGTTGGCATTGGCATTGGCTTGGGGCATTTGCCAAGACTTGAAGAAAACTAATAGAGGCACTCGATTTTCCTATTGGTACTCAACAATTGAGGAACAACTCATAATCCTTTGGATGTTTTGGATCATTTACCTTTATAACTAAGTGATAATGGGTTTTATTCATTTACATTGCTCACTAGTTGTTGTTGTGTGCAGATTACACTAAGAGTTGAGGCTTGGTAGCCTCATAGAAGGAAGAGTAGAGTGTTAAACAAAGAATAAACCTTGTATCCTTTAGAAGACAAAGAACTATGTACAAGCCTAATAATATAGCTTAGATAGAGACAAGAAAATTTAAATTCCACAAGGATCCATGTTGGTGAAGCGAGTGGCTATAAGTCCCTCATTTACGGATTACCAACAACCATAGAAATGCTAATATTTTTGGCCATAATATAGGGTTCCATGTTTGGTTCCATATTCTTGTCTTTTCCAACTCTTGGTGCTTTGTCTATATCTTATATGCTTATTTCATTATATAACTTCCACCTCCTCATTGTCCCCAACATAATATATCCTCCCCTTCTCTTGTCCTGATGAGCCTTTTGGATAACTCTTCCTCTAAGAGGGTCTTGTTCTCCAAGAATGGGCGTGCAAGCTAGATTTTCCTTGTTTTCTAGATCCTCCATTCTCTTGCATCTATTTCACATTTTTGTTGCTAATACTAATGAAAATATGATCATCCCAACAAGGAGAAAAAAAATCTCATGCCTCTAAGGGTTTCTTCCTAGTGTAGGTTGGGATTTTATTGATAGGAGTCATATGAGACTAAAGTTGTTCATCTAGATCTGATTTCCTATAAGTTGTTGTATTGTACTATTCTTATGTTCTGCCATGCATTATTCCATATTAATGATATTGTTTTTATGACATCCATTCAGACTAGATCTTTTTCCTCTATGTTTTGGTCATACTTTTTCCTCCCTATCTATCATCGTAGTTCCTCTTTTGATTTGATCCATCTCCACCATAGTTTCCCTACTAGTACCTTGCTTAATGAGCCAATATTTCTCATGCCAATCCATCTGATTCTTTTGGCAAGAAATTTTTTTCCCATGACACAAGTGCCCATTATTTTTCTTTTTTGGGTCCTCCCCAAAGGAAGGCCCTTTGTAATTCTCGAATGAATTATAGGATTTTTTTTGGAGCAAACAATATCGAGTATAGGTAGAGCGACATGTATTTCATTATGGATTTGATCAAGAGGGTCCTACCTAGAATATTAAGGTATTTGAAGGTCCAACTACTTAGTTTTTATTTCATCTTTCCTAACAGATCCTCCCATGTAATGTTTCTAAGGGTGTTTTCCAGTATAGGTGCCCCTAGATATTTTGAAGGGAGGTATCCTTATCGAAAAAACAATATTCTAGCTATATTACATTGAATATTCATGGTAGTGTTGAAAAAGTAGATCAAGAACTTACCTTGATTTATTAGAGTGACGACAACTAGAATGAAAGTGTCCAAAACAAATCTTAGGTTTTTGGTTTCTTTTACTATTGATATCACCACGAGTGTTTTATAATCTATAAATTGCAAATGGGAGACTGGATTTGCTTCTAGTTTGAGGTGGAGGTCTTTCAACTTTCCTTCTTCTGTTGTTTTCTAAATATTTCTCCCCAAACCTTCTTCGAAAATGATGAAAGGAAATGGAGAGAGAGGATATCCCTTCCTAATTCCTCTACTTGGGTTAAAAAGAAGAGAAGGAATTCCATTCACAAGCATAGAGAAAAAGAAAAGGATACTGGATTTCTAACTCATCTTTTCCAACTTTGGCAAATCCAAATGTCGATAACATGTTGTCTAAGAATTCCCAATTTAATCAATCAAAGGATTTTGAAATATATAGTTTAATCATCATCCCTAATTTTTTGTTGTGATGTAGGGAATGAATGGTTTCATGCACTTTGATTATACCATCCATGATATTATGACCCTCTATGTAGCTTACTTTTTCTAATGATATTATTCTTGGCATTATCGATTTCAGTCTATTTTCTATCACTTTGGAGATGATTTTATATATGACAATGTAGAGAGAAATTGGGAAATACTTATCTGCAAAGCTTTCTCCTTATTCTTTGGGGATGAGAGTTAATTATGTTGAGTTTAATGATTGCAAAATGTATGTGGATTCTCAGTAATAATCAATCACCTACCACACATATTTGACCACAATCGACCCACAAGATTGGAATAATTCTCTAGTGAAGCCATTCAACCCCAAATATTTTCGCAGAGGTATTTCCATCACTACCTATTCCATCTCTTCAAGTGTGATAATTATCACCGGATTTTCATTTTGTCCCTACATTACCAAGGAGGGGATACAACTTGTAATATTTTTGATCACTTCTTTTGTATTCTCCCAAGGATTAGTGAGAAGATCCCTATAATAATTCCTCATTTTTTCTTCTATTTATGCATGATTCTCAAGCTTCATGCCCTGTTTTGTCCTGAGAGATACAATTATTTTGTTTTTCCTTCTATTGATCAATGTATTGTGGAAAAACCTATCATTCTTGTCCCCTTCGTTCAACTATCTAAATCTTGACTTTTACCGCCATAATATTTCCTCCTGATGAGCTCTGGTGTCTAGTTAGGCTTTTATCCTTCGCTCTTATGCTTTTTTATCTTCTGAGCTTCCTTCCTAAATTATATCTATTTGCATATATTTCAATTTTTCTTCTATAGCTCATTGTTCATTGAAGATGTTTCCAAATAGCTCATTGTTCCAAGTTCTTATCTTTGATTTCATTACTTTTAGTCTCTGCTAGAATAGGAACATTGTTGTTCCTCTTAATGGATCTTCCACATCCCACCATGTTTTGAGATTTATAATAAAGTCTTGGTGAATTAACCAAAAAAAATTGAATTGGAAAGAATTTGGTTATTAGTTTCTGATGCTATCCCACTTCATGTTAACTCACCAATTATTTGATCCTACACTTGGAAGGATTTCCGCCTATATTATTCTTACACTTCTCAGAAGCATCTCCAAAACTAGGAAACGATCTAATGTAATAGAAATTTGATGATCCTCCCCTCTTTTATTGTTACAATTATGACACCCATTATTTGTGCACATATATACCATCTTGAGTTTTTCAATTGTTTCTCTAAATGTATTATTGATTTCCTATAGCCTCCTAGATCCTCCCTTTTTTTTGGTAAGCGAGGTGTACATGTTGAAATATCCTACTATTATACATGGTTTATCCTTGATCCCTTCCTCTATCCCTTTCAGAGTCTCAATAAACATATTTTTGTGAGTTGGTATCATGGGGCCATAGACTTTTTAGATAACCCCTAAGTACAAGGATCCAGTCTCTTTGAAGTTTTCTAAGATGCATCTATCACCTTCTATGAAATCCTCCATAATGAACTATGATGGGTTCCACATTAACAACATACCACCCAAGAATCCTTCTACATTGTTTTTTATCACTTCACAACCAAGCCAAAATATTTTAGCTAGTGGAATCAAAGTTTCTTGGACACATTTAGTTTCTTGTAGCATTATTATTGTTGGTTTTTCCTTAATGATTATATTCTTCAATAATATTTGTTTTTATGTGCATTCACTCCTATGATGCTCCAAGTTATGATCATCATGATTTAACTTTAGGTTGTATGACAAAGTACTTCTTCGGGAGTCAGATTGGTTGTCTCGAGTCCACTAGTTGAGCCCATGCTCCCTCTATCAATTTATTTTTCAATTTTCGACCTCTTTTTCTCTCATCTCCTACCAATTTTTGTGAGGTTCGAGAGAGGTCATTATTATACCCAACATCGAATATTGGTCTTGACTTTGGTTACCTACAATTTTTATGCCTTTCCTTTTCATTGTTTCCTTTTGACATTGTTGCAACTATTCTTCTGTTAAGTTTGTGATGTTCTTTTCTACATACCTCTCAATTAACGCCTCTAAATAAATATTTCCACCATTACAATATCATCTTCATTGCCCGATTCTCATTGGCTTTCCTCCTATGTTTTCATTCTAGTTATGGCTTGGGGTTCATTTCCCACTATCTTTGTCGTGCTTCCATCCATTGTTTTCCTATGTTTGGGTTTCTAGACGAGGGTCCTTTTCAGCCTACACCTTTCCTTCTCCTTCTTTAGCCATTTCCTTTGCTAAGATGATAAAGATATTGGTCTCTTTTCCCCTACTACTGGTAGTGTCTTTTGGTGTTTACTTAGAAGTTTTGCACTTACTAGGATTTTTTGCAAATCCCTCCTTGTCCACATTCTCTTCAACTTTTCCTTGATCCATCGATTTGTTTAATGAGTAGCCTCTAAAGAGATACACATGTTTGTGAAACTTTTAAAAATGAAAGGGTATATGCTCATAATCAAGAGTCTAGATCACATGTCCTCATGACAAATGTTGTTTGACTTTGGCAATGCTCCTAGGACATTCATATAAGCATAAATTTAGGCATAGAAGGTGGATTTACCAATTCATGTGATTTTAGATATTTTAACAAATCTTCATAGTGCATTTCCTATTCTAGTGCTTCACTAAAATATTTGTTTTCTAGTGTGAATCTCTCTTTCCAATACCTTAAGTGAAACCCTACATAATTGAAAGAGTATGAGCCTTCCTCAAAAACTCTTGTTGATGTGTTTTCTTTGCCACCCAACAACCAAATCATTTTGGGTCTCACTTGAACATGGATTTTTCCTTGTTGGGATTTTTTTTTGAAAACTAAAGAATGTTGGGTGATCCTTGCATGCTAATCATGAAAACCCATAAATTGTTTTCCTTAAGAATTTGAAACTGGGCTCCAACAATACAATTTTTCTCCTTTACCCAAGGTCGTCTAGGATGATAGGTCTCTATATAAATTAAAAAAGAGATACCAAAGAAGTATAGCATGGGGGTGTTCATCCTCTCACTAGATATCCCTATGAGTTAACTCCACCCAACACTTTACATAATTGAAAGAAGAGGTCATATGCTCGAGATATCATTTGTTCCATACAAAAGCCCATAGAATCGTTGTTGGTGGATTGGTTTGAAAATGTTTTGAAAATAATGAAATATTCAATAAAAATAAAGGGTTTCCTTTTTACTCTCTTTATACACTTAGCATTCCACGTGCCACCATGACTCTACACTTCCCTGTCCATGCCCCCTCCCTTCATATCCATTTAGAGCCCTATCTCTCTGCACTTTCAATCCATGCAGACCTCCTCTATCCTTACTCCCATCAACCTGCTCTTCACATGTAGATCTTTACTACCCCATGCATCACTCTTATCCCTCTACTTCCACACCAATTTTCCATGTGGAGTGTGGATGTGGATTCCTCCACATACCACGGTAGAGTCACCAGGTGCACAGTAGCAATCTTTGATGTCGCCACGGTAGAGTCACCAGGTGCACAGTAGCAATCTTTGATGTCGCCACGGTAGAGTCACCAGGTGCACAGTAGCAATCTTTGATGTACTGAGTTCTGATGCACCTTCAGAATTAGTAAGCTTTGTCATTCAATCCCAGGGAAAATCTTCAACTTCTTCCCCGACAACGACGCCAAAAATGTTAGCACCATAAGTAACCCCTGGATTGCAGTAGGGGTAAGCCCAATACCCATCAGTGTTTAGGTGGATGTTGGTTTAAATGGGTGGTGGTCAATGGACAAAATCAACACTATAATGATGTTACAACACAAAACTAGACAAGAAATGCATAGGGAATTGAGGGCCACATTAACTTCAGTCAGTGGGTTGAGTTTAAAAGGTGAGCAGAGGGAAGACTAGATGAGAAAATGAAAACAAGGCTGCTATGGGCATCCGACCTTCCAACATCTTGAAGAAGAAAAACTCGGGCTTGATGATTCTTTCGAGCCCAGGTTTCAGACACTGAAATGTGCCCAAATGACATAGTTCCAACAACACAATGATCAAACCTACATCACTATGTGGCCACAACGACTCGACTGGATCCTCCAATTCCGATCCATTGAGTGTAAGGGGGAATAAGGCAACATAGAAAACTGGTTGAAACCGGTGAAAACATTGCAGTGATCAAACCTACATCATCCTACAACATTATGACCCTCGAATGGATCCTCCAATTCTGAGTGTTTTAACACAGTGTTTACAAAGAGATGGAAAGAGGAAGTTGACTTCTATTAATTTGAAAGTCTCAAATCAAAATACATAACCAAGAACAGGTCTGATGTTAAAAAATATTACAAAATGGGAGCTCTGCTTAACCAAAGACCCTTACAAAAATGACAAAACTCCATACTTATACTCAAAATTTTGTTTCTACAATAGAGTCATGCTCGAGTTAATGCATTGAAGGCATTATGTCTGCATGCTTCCTAACAGACTGTGAATGCAGTCTCTTGTCAAACACAAGCACTTCAGAATGGACCTATAGATGAGTTGACTAGATGACAGTCCTTTTCTAGGATTTCCATTCATGGTGGAAACGATGTTCAACCACCACCACCTACCTCAATAACTAAATCATCGGGATCAAAGAAGGCATGAGTCAAAACTGCACCCCAGAGACGTGGCAGACTCTGCATCTTGCCACCTGGAAATGAGTTGGATGCCTGCAGGGATGGCTAGGCAGCGGACGTGGATGAGGGTATGGCAGGGCAATGGCGTGATGGGAAGGCTACTGGGTTGTGTGATGCCCATGTGGAGGAAACACGGAGGCTAGGAAAAGTTGTGGGTTTGACATGGTGGGAGTTGAGGTGTAAGAGGATAAAGGTGATGTGGAGCGATATGGCACAGGTGGCGAGAGATGAGAGGGGAGATGCGATAGGCAGAACGATGAATGGAGGACATGTGTGAGGGAGAGAAATCTATAGGGAGTGGGAGATGTGACAGATAGAGGAGAGAGATGGAGTGGGGGACAACTGTTGGTGGGACAGAGGGGCCACATGTCGACCTGGGATAAGACTGGGGGTCGCAAAAAGTGGTTTGAACTTCCCCACTTTTGGGCCCCATGTGTGTCTTTGGCTGATACACAACGCCTTAAAAAATCGTGGTTGTTTTCTCCGACCCGCTCTACCTTTTTTAATGCCCGTGCACGTTGAGGCCCCGATATAGCCATCAACCGTCGATCTGGAGTTCGCAGATCTTGGCCACCCAGTCTCGCTCGTGTCTTAGCACAATGTGCCCAGACATAAAAAATTTGGATAAGCACCATAAAGTGGGTTTTTTAACCCTATTCTTTGCCTTTTGCCACCCAAGGGCCAAATCCAGTGGGGAAAACACCCCCCTGCAAGAATATATGATAACACCAGGAAGGACTAGTTTTGAGACATTGCAGGTCAGGAAGGGTCTTGGTTTACACCTTTTCCTTGTCTAGAAAGGTAGTATCCTCTGCCTAATTGATCCATAGAGGTTTTTACGAGAATCATCATTGAAGAAAATGTCTACAAAGAGACAAAAGTATGATAAGGATTGTTCAAGTGGTGAAATATGTTGCCCCCATGTGAAGGGATTTCATGAAGAGGGTAGCCTGTACCATAAAATTTATTTCCTATGTATGAAATACCAGAGGACATATGGAGACCCGCCATGGGAAGAGTGTTCGTAGGATTTGACATGGTGGATGAAGGATACACGGATGGGGTGTAATAAGTAGAATGACCACCCATTTGAGCATTGGCTCCTGAAAAAGCATGGATAGGATTGGATCCGTAAGAGGGGAGATTCCAACCTCCCACAGTGAGAATTGGTTGAGGGACATGACTCTTATCAAATGAATATGTGGACAACGGTGTCATCATGCCCTTGGATCCAAAAATAGGATTCATGTAAGAAGGTAAGGGAGAGGATGGAAATGGTGAAGGCATGTTTGGCATATCAATAGGAAAATGATTAAAGACCCAAGGCATGGACTGAGTATCATAATTTTTCATACCATTATGAAAAGTGGACAGATTCATCCCCATGAAATGAGTAAATGTCATGGGGGAGGTAGTGGTAAAGGAGGGAGCCAAAGGAACTCCACTATCCATGATAATGAAAAATTAAGGCATGGTATAAAAGATCAAAGGTCTACTAATAATCAAAGAGCACACCAAAAATAATCAAAAGGCCAATATGCACACAAATAGGATGAAGTGGTTGAAAGGGGCCTCCTTCTCTAAAGTAGGTATGCCTCACCCAAGAGGGGCCTGAGACTCTTCTGCTAAAGATCGTGCGTATCAGAATCAGTTATAAGGGCCCTCGTGGGCTGAACAACCAGTCGGTCAGATCCCCCCAAAGAGGTAATCCTCCATAAAGGTTGTGTGTTGTCCGACCCTTATCTGACCCAGGGTACCTACAAAATAACCCCTGCAAGAAACCTATGTGGTACTTAAGTCAAGCAACTAAGAAACCATGATATAACTGATGCACAGGTGAGCAGTCATAAGTCAGGTCCACCGTATGGGTAGGGTAACAAAGCTCGAAACCTTGAAAGCACCGCCTCTCATAGATGTAAGGGTACTAGCAAGATCCCCATATATGAATAGATCCAAAGAAATATATCTGATGCTAAGAAGGTATCGGGGGGATATCCCTTCAACCAATCTCATGTGACCTCATTCTTAACTCCGATGTAAGCAGAGCCTCTTGATATTACCGATTATACAATGGATTTCTCCACTCCCTTAGTTAGAAACCTATGTTGATTTAATAGCCTTGGAGAAGTTTACTCACAAAATCCTATTCCAAGGCTCTAAATCCTAAACTAGTTTGTGCACCCTAGGAAAATAAAATTGTTACTAATCAATTTTAAATTATAGTGTTACTTTTAGTGGCCTTTCTTACTCAACAAGGTGTGGTCATGAAACTAGTGATGTTATGACTCGGCAAGTAAAATAAATGAATATGAATACAATGCAAAGTCCTAACTTCAATTCCAAATAAATGATACGCTTTTCAAAATGTAATTCTCAATTTAGTTTTGCAATTCCAAAATAAAATGCAATCTTTCTTTACGTGTACTAAGATCAATGATAAGGACTCAAAAGATCAAAATGTCAACAATGTAAAATGCCTAATATTTTTGTATTTTCAATATAAGAGAATGAAATTGCAAGGACTGAATCAACATCTTGATATAGATACTCTATTGTGTGTAAATAGAGACAAACCAAGTAGGATATCAAGAAGCAAAACACCCAGCCCAAGATGCAAGGACAATCAAATGAAAAGGATGATGAGAAAGGCACTGCCCAAAAATTCAACCAAAGAAAGGTTTCATGTCATTCCATAGACACTTAACAGACATAACAATGACCCAAGAAACCAAGTTCCTTCTAGCCGGGCCTCCACCACTTCAATCCTCCACCAAAGGCAAGCTCATATAAGAGAGACAATGAGGTTCTCAATCATGTAGCAAAGAGCTTGGGGGATGAACAATGTGTTCAGACTTAAACAAACAAAGGGATGAAGACTCAATATGAAGTGAATAGTTTCTCGAGAGTAACTTTGCTCTCAAAGTTGAATTCTTCTCCTCCTTTCCACAGCTCGGATTTGGCCCATTTATAGCCTTCAAGTGGAACTGAAGGATCAAGTTGGAACATTTCCAGTATATGGAAGGTTAAGGATCATAGATCTCGTGGCATGACATGGAAACTCGACACCATTTTTTAATTTTGGGCACAAATCCTGATGTACACGGGTTGTAGTGGTGAAACCTGCATATATGCATGTCGTATTATAGGTAGGGTGCGTATATGTGGAAAAGTAATGTTTTTAGCTCTGGGATTTGCAAAAAGGAACTTCAAGTCTGCATAAGGAAATGAAAAAAGGCCTTTTATGAAAGTTTGCATAGGGTCAGGCAAATCTTGCTATAACATTCCATGACTTGGTTCTTCCTTTTGCTTTTGTCTCCATGTTTACTTCAATGTAAAATCTATATACATTCACCTAGCTTTGTTTAAATTTTAAATTTTACATTGTTACAAATATAAATCATAAAATCACCCTTGATCCTTTGTAATTGATACTTGTGGATTGAGTGAAATTTTTGAGGCTATAAACCCCAGGTGACATTCCCAACTATCTTGTCTTATCCATGAAAGATATGAAAATGATTGAGTAAGGTATTCCATAAATTTTCCTCAACAGGTAGTACGATTCACAAGGAATCAGGAAAAAGGATTGTGATGCACTTATGGAATGCGATTGTGCATAACTTTCATTGATTTGTTAAATTATTTAGTCTAAAAAAACCTATTTCCTACACATTTTACAGAATTAAGAGAAAATAGATTAGAACAGGATTAGTACAGGGGGAAGAGGAATGGAATAGGCATAGAGAACCTATAGCCATGAATATGAAGTCAGAGATTTGTGTGTTAGCATGGGTAATGAAGGGACAAAATCCAATGGGAATAGAGAAGGAAAGGAGGAGAGCATGAAGTTGGTGGAGACCATAAAGAGTCTGCAAAACTATATCCAAAGTTATAAAGTTGATAATGAGAGGCTTATGAAATCCAATAAGAAACATGATGGTGTCAATATCAAGTTGCTACAATGCTTGGACATAATAGAGAAGAAAATGGATAAGGAGACAAAATCAAGCAAGTCAAGGAGTCACAGGTTTCATTATAAAAGAAGAGAAACAAGGAGTGTTAATAGGCATCATCACCATTCACCAAGTAATTTAGTTAGAAAATCACACAATAGTTCAAGTATGTCTCCCGTAAGAAAGCATAATAAGAGGTTTTGGGTAAATGAGCTACAAGGAGAAATGAATAAGATAAAGCCTCCTACCTTTGATGGTGTTGGTGCAATTATTTGTATAATATATTACCAAACATAAATTATCAACCGAGATTCGTAATCAGTAGAGTTGATGCACTATATGTGCCGATAACAGATAGGTTCCTATGTCAGATGAGTATAGCATAAATAAGAAACATTCAATAACAAAATACTCTGTTTTCAAAGATAACACTCTTCACACAATTCAGAAATTAGAAAGAAAAACTTGCAATCATGCACTCAAAAGATTTTTCTCAGATAATGCCTTGTCCATTTACAAGCTCGTGAAGTGGAAAGATGGACTTTGAATTAGTTATCTGTAGCTACTACCATTAACAACAACTAGCAAGAAAATATGGGCACACTTCAACAATAACAGAAAATAAAGTTCATGGTAAAACTCTCAAGGAAACACTTAATCGAAAAGGTTCTTGCTCACAGGCTGGTACCGGAATAGGTGGAGCCTTGGTACCGGAATAGACTAGGTACCGGATCATGCTGCTTAAGAGTCAAAGTGATTAGGATCATACATAATCAAGAATTTAGTCGAATTAACTCAATAAAACTAAACAAATCACGCTTTAATAATAAGTTACCTCTTAGGCACGTGAACAAGGTCATCGAGTGTATTTCTAGAGGAAACAATCAATTAGATACACATGACATAGGTAAAATAGGCTCAGATAGGGGGTAATATAGGGCATTAGAAGTGTCAAAATGGAGACTCAACATTCCCCCATGCTTAAGTCATTGCATGTCCTCATGCAACAATGATCTCCAAAATTTCACAATTGATGATACTCTTCACTCGATCAAGCATTCCCTGAAGTTTTATCCTTCTTCAACTCCTAAGTTCCTATTAAACAATATAAAATTCCTGGCTTATGCTTCACATTATTACTCATGGAAAAGTAGTTATGGTGACAAAGTGGAGTCATGAGTAATAGATTAGATATGTTAGTGGTTTGACGTTAAGTCTTATCCAATTTGTTGTGGATCATAGTTA
>ML865731.1:0-14112 GCA_009831015.1 Picea engelmannii | reverse complement strand
GATGGATGTGAAAAGTGATCTACTTCATGGATACCTATTTGAATAATTTTTCATGGAACAACCACCTATTTTTGTGACATATTATGCATTGGTTTGTTGAATCAAGAATTCTTTCTATGGTTTGAGGTAGGCTACCCGTGCTTCGTATGGAAAGATCAATAGTTTCATTCTTTGACCTAGTTTCAAATGCTTTGAATCTAATCACAACTTGTTTGTATTCCATACCAATGGAGACACTTTTTATTTTTATTGTATATGTAGGTGACCTACTGATTATTGGAAATAATAAATATCTTATCTATAGATTGAAGAAACAACTTGTCGACTCCTTTGACATGACAAATCTTGACATTGATTATTTTTTGGGTCTTCAAGTATTATGACTATGTGATGTTTTTTTCATTTATCATTCTAAATATGTGATGGATCAATTGAAATTAATTAATGTGGGTGATTGTAATCTCTATGATACTCCTTTTCAATATGGAGTAAAGATGAAGAAAACATGTCAAATAGTTGCAATCAATGCTACCTTTTATTGACAATTGGTCGATGGTATTATCTATCTTACTGACAGTCGACCTAATATTTCCTTTGTTGTTAGTGTGGTTTATCTATTTATGCAGGAACCCAAATAAAGCCACTCGAAAGCAGTCAATCAAATTATACACTATCTCAAAAGTACCACTCATTTTGGTATCAATTATTGTCGAAGTTCATATTCACTAGTCGACTTCACTGACTCTAATTAGGTTTCTGACAGTTATGATTGGAAGTCCAATTAGGGATATATGTTTCTCTTTAGCACTGGAACATTGGTGTGGTCATGAAATAAATATAAGGTATTCTCCTTTTCGACTACAAAAGCATAATATTGTGGCATTGTTCAAGCATGTATTAAAGCAGTATAGATCTTCCAAATTTTGGGATAACTTAACTATTTTGTCCAGACATCAAATATAATCTATTGTGATAATAAAATTTCCATATAGTTTTCTCAAAAAAAAAATTGCCACAGTAATATCAAGCATGTTGATCTACATGCTCAATATTTGAGACAATTGCTTCATGAGAAATTTGTTTCTCTTTAGTACTAAAGAACATATGATCAAGTTGTTGATGTTTTCAACAAATCTTTATCTAAATTTAGATTTATCAAGCATCATGTGATGTTCAGGCTTCAGGAATATGCAATCATAGAAGGGTGTCACGAAGATATAATTTAACCTCTTGAATCACTAGAGACATGTGATGGTGGGGAGGTCTTGGAACATCAAGAATTGATGGTTCATCACACCTATCCTAGATTTAATTATTTGGGAATTCAACCTACATCTAGATACAGTCAGTCAAGAGATCAACTAGAACTCTATATCAATCAATTAAGTAGTCAACATACTTCTCGATCAAGAAATTAACCAACAGTCAAAGATAGTCGGGAGGTGGATCAACTAGCCCAGAAATCAACTATGAGATGTATGCATGGATGATAAGTTTGAGCATCCTTTTCGAGCCAAATTGACAACATGGATTTGACATAGTCAAGTCGAACAATTGATGTTCATATGTGGACAATATATTCCTTATTTTGTGGAAGTTGGTTAGGTCTTGAAGCTATAAATAGAAAACCTTGTTGGTTATTATCATTAAGTGATTGAAGTGATATGATATGGAGATATCAAGGTCCAATATGCATTGTGATGTTCTTATCTTCGAAATTTTTTGTTTCATTTCCGATTATATATAGAATTGTCTATTTGTTTCGTTACAGGTTCCACCCTATTCCCCAACACCTATGTGTTAGTGACACAAGTACTAAGATTTGTATCACCACACAAAGGTACCTACGTATACAGTTTTATCAATGGTATCTTGATGACTGGTTATGATCCCTTTGTAGTATGTGGTTCCACTATGTAAGCTAGACCTCTCTTCTAGTTCTTTAGCCCTTGTCCTTTGCTTCTTTGGAGATTTAGAAATTAAAGTCTTCCTCGGAGGAATTTCACTTGTAACCAATAGAATTTAGGAACATGATATGTAATTCATTACCCAAAAAATTTATTAGGTCAAGGATAGGAATGAAACTATGTATTTTACCTAATCATGTCACCAATTGAAGCCATTACCAATGAGACTAGAGTTACTTACTAGAAATAGGAAAATGATTTTTTCTTGCTGTATAATTGGTTGCACAATACTTCCAAGTTGAAGAGAAGAATGAATCTTATTAATGAGAATATGAAATGGGTTTTATACTTGAATGGTTTTATATGGTATGTTAGATATATACAAAGGTTAAAATAAATTGAATCTTAATCATGACGATAATATTTTGTAGATATTGTTGTGTTAAATGTTATCCTAGATGTCCCATCATTCATTAATGGATAACCTGATGTGGAGGGGTACTTGTTTCTACACCTCTACAAAAATGTTCTTCAACATGCTCTATCATGGGAATCAATGAGAAAGTATGGACTATTATAATTTATGGGTTTTTTTGTGCAAACAATGAAAGCATATTTTGAGAATATTATAGACAATTGTTCAACATAAATTTTCTAATTTTTCATCCTTCGAGTGAAGCATTAACTTGGGATCTCATCGACATCGACGAGAGGCCTACATTCTATGACTCATAGGTATGTAAATAAACCACAATCATTGATCATCAAGATCAACATACAACCTATATGACTAATAAGTTATTGGCTCCTTATCCCTTAGAGTATTTCTAGATGGTTTTCCATATATATTATGATGTCGCATGCGATATGGAAGGTGATGTGAAATGTACACAATAGCTAAGGTTAAATAAAAATGATGGCATGGACCTATACGTTTAGTGACATGGACTTGTATGGTCACCAAGGTGGAAAACAATTATGTGGAAGGTTCAATGATTATGATTCATTCTTTCTCATTATCAAACAACTAAGATGTGCCCTTAACACTTGATAAGTTTTTTTTATCTTTAAATGGTTCATTGGCATCGCCGGGAAAGGTTAATGTTTTATATTTTAAACTCGTAATATTTTCATTGATACCCAATGGCTCATCAACAATCGACATAATATTTCACCTCATTTCTGTAAGACTCCCATGATTTCCACTAATGATCGATGAATTATTGGTGATAGGTATAATTATTAACACTTTTTATTTAGTTCTTTCTTGATATTCCTCTGTTATGAACACAATATATATATATAAATAGATATAATTAATAATAATTAAATATAATAATTAAACACATCATAAATCAAAAGTCATGTCTTATCTAAGGACATGTATATTCATGAAATGGCACCCCCTGTAAGGATATATAAACAGGCCCTCATTCTCATTGTAATCATCTCATATTTTCATATACATTATATATATATTAATTATTGTCCTTGTGGATATGTTTATATTCCAAGTATTTTGGACATTTACATAGTGAACAAGGTTGGTTCACCACATCCTCCAACTATGATGCTTCATCGAAATTTTTTCTTAAGGCTTTCATTGTCATCAAGAGTTTGGGTAAATTGATACCCCATTTTTTTTCTTCAAACCAGGGATAATTTTAAGCATCCATTCTTATATTAAAGTGAAAAAAACTTGGCTAATCTTACTCATTCTTAAAATAGAAACTACAAAATGTTTAATGATATTATTGTAAAAATATTCAAATTTCTAATAATTTTATATAGTTTCTAGAAACTTGAATAAAAAATGTTTGTGCTATATAATTTGGGTGAAATATTTTTAGAAAAACTGTAAATTAGCAGATCTTTTTTTGGGAAAAAGTGGAAAATTATCCGTTGAACGAAGTTTGGATAAAAATTTTGCAGAATTTTTGGGGTTTTATTAATATTGTAAATTCAATAAAATGAGAGAGAAAATGTATCAACTTAGAAAAAAAAATATGTAGAGTATGAAAACAAAAACTGAAGGAAATGTAGAATGATAGAATGGAAGTAGTACCCTAAAATTGTAAATTTTTAAAAGCATGTGTTTTATACTCAAGAAGTCCAAAACACATGTGACCCTTCATGGAGAATTTGACATGAAAATGTCTTTCTAGAAAACGTGTTATATTGTTTTGAAAATATATTGAAAGAGTGGAGTATGAAATAGTGTAACATCTCACTCTTGCATGCACTGAGTGGAATTGTTCTTTGAGGACACTTGCTTTCAAGTGATCTTATTCTTCATGTGATTGGTTGATTTGATTATGATTATGAGATATTGTGGATTTGATCATATGTTATTTTTGTTGTATTTACATCGACCAGTGTTATTGACTGGGTTCTCCTGAGTGTGTAGGACTCTCGATGTTGAGGATACCGAGGAATATATGAAACACTGTGGACTCCATATCGAGTGAGGGAGTGGACTGTTAGGGTTTGAATGTTTTTGATGTCACATATCTACATATGATTAGATATTATGATGTTGACTGTTATTGATGACATGATTCGTTGATGGATGCAGGCTGATGATAACATTTCGACTAGACTCGTATTTGGAGTAAAGGAGTCACGCACACAAATTAGATACATTGAGGGAGAGGTGTGGTAGTAGCCCTACCACAACCTACTAGCACTTCTGTCATGGATCAAACTGTAGGTTAACAATTACCTAGTTCGAGAGGACCCACGATGTTGTGAGGGAAGACTATGACAGTTGATCATGATGATTCTAAGGGGCATGAAATAAGGTGGGGTATTTATTCCTTAGAGACCCTTAGTCTCCCACAAGATCACCTGACGAAGTATTGACTCCAAGGGTTTGATTTCTACCAAATTCAGTCAAGAGGTGAGTGACACCCTTGGAGCATGTAGTGCATCTTGAAGGGCACATCGCGCAAAGAAAATAGAAAGAGGCAAGTGACACCCTTGGAGCATGTAGTGTGTCTTGAAGGGAATGCCATGATTTTAACTGGTAAGTTAATAAACCTAGTGCCTAGAAAACTATGCCTCCTTAGGACTTGGTCGGCCTTAAAATGAATGATTTGATAAGTAAAGTTTAATAACTAATTTTTCCCTTAAGAACTGTTACCAAGCCTAGTGAATTAAAAACCTAGGTCTGAGTAGAACCTTAGAAAAAAAGTAATAATAATTAGACATATAATAGGAAGGGGGTAAAGAAAATTCAAGCATTAATAATTAAAGTGGAAATTTTAATAAAGGTTTGATTAATAAAAGTGGTGTTTGGTTGTTTTGGTCTAACCTTGCTAATTCTGAACTCAATTATAAAAAGGGGAAACTTTAAGAAAAATGGAAACTTATAGAAAAGGGGGAAACCTAAGGAAAAGGGGAAAATTAAAGAAAAAGGCGAATGTCTAACTTAGTAACGAATCTAGACTTTGGAACTTTCTATTTATGAACTCAACTAGGAATTAAGTAAGGCGTAAGCCATTTAAGAATTGTAAGGGAATAATGGGACAACGAGGAGCGTTTTTAGGAACACTTTTAGGTGGGTGAGGGAAATAAAAGAAAATTAATTAATTAATTAATTGTTTTTCCGATGCAACTAGGGGATCGGACGACATGTGTAAGGGGGAGGTTTTTTGAAATTTATTAAATGAAAAAGGAATATAATGAGGGTTTTGGGAAACTAATGACTAAGAAAACTCTATAAAAAGGATGGTGGAGGAAGAGTATGGAGGATCACATATATCTTGTGTAACGTTATGCTGCCGAATTTTATCTTGACTGAGTTTCTTTTGTGGGAGTTGGGATACCTAGCGCAGGTAATGAATGGTAGCTCAACCTTGTGAGGAGAGATGGGAGCTAGCATTCTTTGGTATTGTGTGCATGGCCCCTTTGCGACTCGGGGGGGCTGAGGGGAAAGAAGAGTACCCTTAGCATTGGTTGGGAGGTATCGGTGAGGTCTTCAGGGTCAGCCAGTGAGAGAGAGGAGGGAGTGCAAGCATAACATAACAACCTTAGACTCTTCATCTCTGGTTATGGTAATCCTAAACTTAGATTGTACTCATGAAGTTTCAATTTAAATGTAGTTAATTTCTATTGCATATGCATTGTTGGGAAATTTTATTCAAGGATTTATTTTTTTACTGAGATTTAATTAAGCATGTCGTTGCAATAATCCCATCTTTGTATTCATTCTGCCATGAGAAATTTTCCCAGCCTTATGCTTTCATCATTGCGTTATTGTCTTGTTTTCTTCCTGGAAAACCCTTTATTGTAATTTATTGGATTGATCCTTTCTTATCTAACTCATTTCCTCCTAGGCAAAACTCACACTGTGATTGAGTGGTTACATCTGAGTTTTTGGCACCTTCACACATAAATTTTATCTCTGCCCCAAAAATGATTTTGTTTCCATCCTTTTCATGTATAACTGATTTAAAAGTTCTTGTCATCCTTACCCATGATTTCTTACTCTCCAGCAAAGTCTTCCTTTGTGATTTCACTTTCTTCTTTGCGCTTTTTTTTATTGTTTTTAATACAAGAAAATTTTGTTTTTATCTTTTGTTCCTTTATATTTTTAAGTTATTAGTTTGTGCCTGAGTAGTCGTCCAAGAGCCGAATCAACTATCTTTCACTCCGGTGTTAAATATTTAGATTCAAATGCCCTGATTTTTCTGTGCATGGATAATAAGTGTATGATCATTTCTCTTCCCAACAAGGAATTCTCTCTTGGGCATTTATTCCCTCCTTATCCTCTGCGATTATTGTGATTTATTATCTGCAAACTTGTGCTTCCACATAATGTTTTTGGGGATGTCTCTCCAATTCACCACACATTTTATTTTTCTATGATTAATGTTGGTTTTACTCTCTGCAATTCATTTTTAATTTCCCCAGAAAATCCATTGCTTGTATAGTGAAAATAGCTCTTCATTTCTCTGCGATTAATGTTGCTTTTACTCCCTGCAATTTCTTTTTTAATTTCCTATCAAATCCATTGCTTGTACAATAAAAAAACCTCTTTTGATTAAATTTGTTTATACTCACACCCTTAAAATAATGTTGTCATAAGAATGATTTATTAATTTTATTCTCTTGTGCCTTGCGAATAAGGTCGATATCTCATGCATCTTGAATTTTTTATGTAAAAATGATGGATTAGTTGAATATAATACTCACGCGCAATTCCATAATGTGATGTATGACTAGTTGAGTAATTGGACTCCTTGTGTGCACTGAATATTAATGTAATGTATGGTTTTAAATATTAGTCTTCTTGTGCAAAATAAAAATTTATTATGACAGATGATTGCATTTGCGATTGGGATTGTGCCTCGAATATAACTAATAAATGATATCACACCTTGTATTTAATATGGTCTATGATGTGTTATGAAATTGATTACCCACACACCATGTTTATTTGTAGATTAGGACTAATGGATTGATGAATTTGTTTATTGATGATTTTCTTGACTTATCATAGTTTGTTGGTACTTGATTGTGATTAGTGGGATGTAGGCACCTCCTTGTTTCTTAGAACAGTCGTCATCCCTGAGACCTTAAATCGTTAAAATTAATTGGAACCTTGGCTTGAATGTTGCTTATGTGTCCTAGAGGTCCTAACCTTACATGTTAGGTGGGGCGGGTAGTCATTTTATAATATTTATTTGATTGAATGTTTTATGTAATTTTCTTCAATATTTTATGATGTACTAATCTGCTATGTTATTTATGTTTATGTGGCACTATCCTTCGTTGACACGTTGATTGCAATGTTACTGATTTCCCTGATGAGTAACGACTATTTCTTTAATTATAATTAGTGAATAGGTGTTGTCATTATCAAGTGTTGATGTTGAATTCTTAATGCAAAAAAAAAAAAAAAGTTACCTTTGTGCTCAGACTTTTCTTAGTCATAATTTGAGGATGTTACATATGGTATCAGAGACGATTCGACCCACGACTTGGGATCACTATGGATTTCGTTGATTTTATATTTGATTATAATGTTGCTAATTAAGTTCTTGTATTCATGAAGGTATTCATGGCTAGAGGATGCCACAGAGGTAGACAACGAGGTGCTAGGGGAAGAGTCGTGACACCCCCAATAGCATCCACACCTAAGGGGTCTGACCCCAAGGGAGACGAATAGGTTATCAGACAAGAACAAGTAGCTATGGTTGATGTGGTTGGGATAATGAGGTCCTTTCAGACGATGTATGGGGCATTGATTAGCCATTTGGATAGATATGAGGTAGGGCCCTGACACCTCCTAAGGGTCCACCACGCGCTCTAGTTGGTACAAGTAGCATTCACCGCAAACTCGAGAAGGTAAAATTTCTTGAGTTCTTTGGTTCCCTGGACAACACAGCTGCAAACGCATGGTTGGAGAATATGGTGATGTTCTTTGCACTTCACGAATATACCTCCAACATGAAGGTCTGCATGGAAGTATTTCAACTGAAGGAGAGCACTCTTCTATGGTGGAAGACGCCCTTGCTACGATTGAACATGGTCGTCGAAGATGTCTCATGAGAACTATTCGAGGAACAATTATGGGAGAGGTATATATTTGAGAAATTGATTGAGAATCAACTCAACCAGTTCAACACCTTGTGATAGGGAGGTCGTACGCTGCCCGAGTATGAGGCCTGTTTTATGGAGCTACTTGGGTATGCTTCGCACCTGAATATCGAGACACTTAAGGTCAATAGGTTTTTTTTTGGCCTTAATGTCAATATTCGTGAAAGGGTTAGAATTCTGACGCCTCAATCCTTGCATGATTTTTTCCAGAAGGTCCTCATAGCAGAGGAGTAATTTATCAGTGGGGGTCAGAGAAGGACTCTAGTGAGACCAATTGGACAGGTGTCATCTGGTGCAGTGCAACATCGGACAACAACTAGAAATTCACCTGTATTTTGAAGCACTGAGAGAGGATCCACTTACACTAAACCACAGTGATCGATGCCTCAACAACAGACTCCTTACAGAGGACCACAGCACTAGCAGTAGCATCAACTTCAGCACCAATAGTTTAGGCATGTTCAACAGAACACACCAGGGTTCCAGGATGGTGGCTTTTCAACCTCTACTTTGGTTACCATGAGTACCGGACTGAAGAAAGGGTGTTGGACATGTGGAGATCCAAATTATCAGTGTGATTGCCCAGTGGAGATAATTAGAGAACCTGGATCAGCCGGACCCACTACTATGGGAGATTTGGGCAAGGCTCATCAAATTCATGCAGCAGTGAATAACCATTAGGAAGAGCACCATTTGACTGTTCTCAAGACGTCATGTACTATCCCTGACAAGACCCTTAGTATTTTGATAGATCTAGGTGATACAAAGAGTTTTATCTCTGGTGCAATGCTAAAAATAATTAAGGTAAAGGCAGTTGAATAGAACGAGTTTATCTCTGTAGAAATGGATTCAGAAGCCAAACAAAAGGTTGGAGAGAAGGTGACAAATTGTAGCCTTAACTTGTGAGAGTTTGTCACAGGGGCCATCCTGTACTTCACAATCTCAGGATCTTATAATGTCGTGATCAATATGGATTGGTTGGAATTGGATGAAGCGATACTCAACTGTAAGACAAAAAGGTTGATCTTGGTCGATGATGAGGGAAAGGGAAGCGTGAATGTAGGTCAGAACTAGGGATTTTCCCTGAGGTTCATCTCTTCCTTGAAGCTATGAAAAATCATGCATAATGTATGTAATCTATATGCAATACTTGCATTAAATGATAAAGGTTTAGGAGAAGGTATAGAAAACCTTCTGGTCATGCAATTGTTTGTAGATGTATTCCCTGAGGAGTTAATTGGGATTTCATCTGAGAGGGAGTTGGAACTTACCATCAACCTAAAACCAGGAAATGAACCGATAGCAAGAACACCTTATCGGATGTCGACCTCGGAGTTACGGGAGTTGAAAATGCAACTGAAGGAGTTGTTGGACCTAGGACTTATATTTCCAAGTGTGTCACCATGGGGTGTGCCTGTTATCTTCATATAGAAGAAGGATGGGTCGGGGAGACTCTACATCGACTATCGTCAATTGAACAAGGCAATGGTCAAGAATCAATATTTGTTGCCAAGGATTGATGATCTATATGATTAGATGAAGGGTGCGACAGTGTTTTCAAAGATCAACTTGAGATCACGGTATCATAAATTATGTATCAAGGAGGATGACATCCCTAATACCTCCTTTAAGATGAGGTTTGGACATTACGAGTTTACTATTTTACCATTTGGACTGATGAACGCCCCCAGGGTATTTATGAGTTTCATGAATGGGGTATTGTATGCGAAGCTGCCTAAATGCTCGTTTTATCAATTGAAGACTCACTACTTAGGGAATGTCATCTCCGAAAAAGGTATCGCTATGGATCTAGAAAAGGTCAAGGCTATTATGGAATGTATTGCATCGACAAATGTCCCAGAAGTGTGTAGCTTCATGGTTTTAGTAGGATATTATCGAGGATTCATTGAAGGTTTTTCGAAGATAGAAAATACGATCATGAAATTGCAGAAGAAGAACAAGAAGTTTGTTTCGACCGAGAAATGTGGGGAGGCATTTTGGAGGCTCAAGGACCTGTTGATGACAACACCGATACTAAATTTCCCTAACATGGATGAGGAATTCATGTTATTCACTGACGCATCCAAGGAAGGATTAGGCGGAGTCTTGTTGCAAGATGGTCAAGTGATCTGTTACATCTCGATAAATTTGAGAAGGCATGAGGAGAACTATGTGACGCATGATTTGGAGGTCTTATTCATTGTATATTCCTTGAGAGTTTAGACACATTACCTGATTTGACAAAAATTTGAACTAAAAACAGACCACTGTGGTCTATAATACATATTTACGCAAAGCAACTTGAACACGCGACAATGACATTCGTCGTAATTTATTAGTGAGTACGATTTCAAGATTGCTTACATAAAAGGGACAATGAATAGAGTGGATGATGCATTGATTTAGAAACCATGCATATTTTCGTGGATGCCTCTTCAGACAAATCTACGTGAAAATATTCTAGGTTTACATCATGACGATGACAGGTACAAACAGGTCAAGGATTTTATTGAACAAAACACAATGATGGTACCAAAATTTGAGGGATTTACTATGGACAACAAGGTCTTATTGAAATTTAAAATTCATATTTATGTATCGCCTAGAGACGAGTTGAGGGGTTTGATCCTAAATGAGGCTCACAGAGTAGTGTACATGGCTGACCCAGGAGTCGCGAAGATTAGGGCAGACCTTAAGCCCTTACTCTTTTGGAAAGGAATGAAGGAGAGCGTAGTCAACTACGTGGAAAAATGTTTATAATGTCAGCAAGTTAAGGCTAAACATAAAAATATGGCAGGATTACTAAAACCAAACGTTATTCCGGAATCAAAATGGGAGGTCATTTAGATGGATTTCCTTGTTGTATTTCCACTAACGACAAGGAGACATGAATCGATTTTTTTGGTAGTTGCCACTTTGACGAAGAGTGCTCATTTTATTCATCTACGTACGACGTATCAGACACCTAACATAGCTAGATTTTTCATCAGTGAGGTAGTGAGGTTGCATGGCATGACTAAGAGGATTATATATGATAGAGGATTAGTGTTTATAGGACAATTTTTGACTAGTTTCCAAGAGGCCTTGGGAACCTGTTAAGAACCAAATATCAACATAGCATAGAAAAACATCAGAATAAGTACTCAACGCCTTGAAAAAGAGAGAAATTCAGATAATAATCCTCTTTGAGGGGTAAACCTCCTTATGCCAAGATAAATTTCCAATTAAAAGATGATTCCAAATGAAAATGTCTCCTTGGTATATATAGAAGACTAGGAGGTACAATTACAACTAATGGAATCAAGCCGACATAATTAAAATAACATTACTGATGTAATATTCCCCAACTAAGGGATAATGAGCCACTATTTATGACTTAACATGCCCCTCCCCTTGAGACAAGTGTTGTCTGCAACACTTGATTAACTATGGATTGTTCTGTATAAAAGACTCATCTTCCCAAGTGGAATCTTCAGCCGATAGTTTCCTCCATTTAATGATATACTCTGAAATGGATCCATTCCTCAGCTGGTGAATTCTTGTGTCTGTGATGGCTTTAGGCTCCAATATGATTTTTCCTTCGTCATAAAGTTATGGAAATATAGTTTGAACTAGGATCTTGTCCCCTATAACCTTCTTTAAGCATGAAACATGGAAAACTGGGTGTACTCGTGAAGATGCAGGCAACTCCAATTTGTATGCCATAGTGCCAATCTTTTGCAAAACCTTATAAGGGAAATAGTACTATGGTGATAATTTATTATCCTTCTTGTCTTGCTTGAGGGACATATGTTTTTATGGTTCTAGTCCTAAAAAAACCCAATCCCATACTTCAAAACTTATTTCACTATGATGTTGATCTACTTGTTGTTTCATGCGATTCTCTTCCATGGATAGGTTTTACTTTAATATTTGGAGAACTTGTTGTTGATGCTCGATGTGATCTTCGGCTACTTGAAACTTAGATTTTTCTTTTAGAGAAGAAGTGATGGAAGGAGGTTGGTATCCATAGAGTGCCATAAATTGTGTCATTTTTGTTGCAGTATGAAGGGAAGTGTTATACCACCATTCTACCAACTGTAACCATTGTGTTTGTTTATCAGAGACAAAGAAACGAAGGTAGCCTTCCATACATTTGTTCACTATCTCATTTTTTCCATTAGTTTGAGGATGATAGGATGAGCTATGAGCCAATTGAGTACCCAAACAAGAAATTATTTTTGTCCAAAAATGTCCAATGAAGATGGCATCTCTGTCACTTACAATAATCTTTGGGATGCCATGTAGCATTTGAATTGTCTCCATTAATGCAGTGGCAACTGTATTGTCTTTGAAGGGATGAGAGAACGTACAAAAGTGTGTGTACTTGGTCAGTCTATAAACAATCACCATGTTGACACTCTTTCCTTCAAACTTCAGTAACCGTGTGATGAAATCCATGGAAACATCCTCCCATCGCTGAATTGGGATGGCCAATGGTTGTAAAAGACCTGGGGTCTTAATTGTTTCCACCTTATTTTGTTAGAAAACCAAACATTCTGCCACAAACCTTTGAACATCAATTTTAAGGTCATCTGAAAAACAATCCTTCTTGACCATATGGTAGGTTTTCAAAAATCCCAAGTACCCTACTAGTGGAGAGGTGTGTAATTCCAATAGTACCTTTTGTTTGAGTTGGGAGTTCTTACATAAATATAAGTGATCTTTGTACCATAGTGAATAATTTTTCCATGTAAATGCATCCGATGCACTGGAATCCTGGTGCAACCTTTGAGTGAGAGTCCACACTTTTTCATCATTATTCCATTCATCCCTTTCTTATATTATCCAATTAGGTTGGATGATCAAGATAGCACAGAGAAAGGACTCAACATCTTCATCCTTTCTTGAGAGTGCATATGCCACAACATTTTGCTTCCCTTTTTTATAGACGATTTCAATATCATAAGCCAATATCTTGGTCACCCATTTTTGTTTCTCTTCTGAAGATAGTCTTTGTTCCAAGAAGTATTTAAGACTTTCATGATCTATTTTGACCTTGAAGTTCCTACGTATTAGGTAAGGACACCATTTCTTCAATGCATGTAGTATTTCCATCATTTCCTTCTCATAAATGGGTTTGTGTAAGTCCTTTGCCTTGAGTGTTTGACTTTCAAAATCCAAGGGCCTTCCTTCTTGCATTAGGAAAACACCAATTCCATTTCCCAAGGCATCACATTCCACAATAAAGGTTTTTTCGAAGTCTGGAGTGGTCAAGACAGGAGCTTTTCACATCACCTCTTTAATTATTTCAAAATATTTTCTTGCCTCTGGAGTCCATGAAAATGCATCCTTCTTAGTTAGTGTTGTTAAAGATGTTGCTATTCTTCCATAGTGATGAACAAACTTGCAGTAGTAACCTGTCAAACCCAAAAATCTTGTAAGATTCTTCAATGTTTTGGGAATCGACCAGTCCATCATGGCCTTAATATTGTTAGGTTCTACCTTGACACCTTCATTAGATACAATATGACCCAAATACTCTACCTCCTTCACTCCAAATAAACATTTGGATGGTTTAGCATATAGTTGTTTATCCTTTAGTAGTTGTAGCACCTTGTCA
>WSFP011429121.1:0-21875 GCA_009831015.1 Picea engelmannii | reverse complement strand
TCATCATCAAAGTCCACTTTTACAGAACTTAGTTGATTAGTAACCGTATTAAATTCATTTAAATGATCTGCAATAGACCCACCTTCTGACATCTTCATATTAAATAATCTCTTCATTAGAAATACCTTATTCGATGCCAAGGGGTTTTCATACAATTTGGCCAACGCATCCATCAAATCCTTCGTTGTCTTTTCTTTCGAAATATTGAAAGCCACCGACGCCGCTAGGCTCAGCCATATCGTTCCTAGAGCCTTTCTGTCAAGAATCTCCCATTCTTCGTCCTTCATGGCCGTCGGCTTCTTTGCTACTCCACTCAATGGTAGGAATAGATCCTTCTGATATAAATAGTCTTCCATCTGCATCTTCCATAACTGGTAGTTTTGGCCGTTAGATTTCTCGACCCTAAACTTTCCATCTTCCGAAATTTCTCCCACTCGAACCAGGAACACTCTTTTCCTGCGAGTTACCTTACGCTCTGATACCAGTTGTTAGAAAAATAGGACCGCGGAGCAATAAAATAAAACAAATGCAGAAACAAAAACACAGAAGACAAACAATACAAGAGAGACACAAATTTACATGGTTCACCCAGTGTGGGCTACGTCCACTAGAGAAATTGCCAGGTCCTTCCTTTATTATTATCCAGCAAATGAAGGGATACAACCTATAGCAAAACCCACTGTAACTTCCTCTTCTTTCTCTCATAGTCTCCTCTCTCAGAATACAATATTCACCCTCATACCATATCCACAATACATTTCCCTCATAAAAGAGGGTTGCCTTCTAGGGCAAAAAACCCTAACATAATCTCTACCATTAGATCTGCAACCTTATAATGAACGGTCTAGATTTACAATGAAATTACAATATACTTTTACAAGGCAATTTTTTCTTCGGGGGCTTTGCCCCCAAACCCCCATCGGGGGATGCTACCCCGGAACCCCCGCTAGGGGCCCACTTTCCCCCGGACCCCGCAGAGGGGGTACCCCCCCTTTGCACTCCCCCGCGTGGAAGAGTGTACATACTTCTGGGGTGTAAATACTTCATGGGGTATAGACACGACTGAAAGCAAAGGACCTATTCATCAGGAAGATAATCAGGCTCGACAAGCAACAGTGCTATGAATTACATACTATAATATGCTAAAAAATTGAAACGTTTATTGAAATTTTGAATAGGATACAGACAAATAGTCAAACAAGGGATGATTTAGAATATATCAACACAAATTGCATTCTCACTGCTCCAAATAACCCAACATTCCCTTATCTCTTTTACAAAAAGAAATATGTTTCATTGTATAACAGGTCTATTCTATCTCTTATGCTTGGCATAACTTCACCCCTTCCCCTCATCGTATCCTAGTTGAAGATATTATTTTTTCTATTGAATCTATTGTGCATCATATTCCCATACATGAAGCTCACGAAATTCACCAAGAGTGTGGAAGGATCCTTCATCTTTCTAAGCCTCCCAAATCAAACTTATCCAAAGATGAATTTCAATCCATTCACTGTCTTAACAAAACCTTAATATCATCATCTTAAAAGATGATAAAGGAAATGATAATGTGATAATGAATACCCGAGACTATGAATACAAAATACTTGACCTTATTCCTTTTTCCTTCGATAAATCTCTCTCGAAAACCCCAATTAATATCATTACTAATCTAGTTACTAAAGTAATGAAATCTTCTTCTCTAGATCTTGAAATTCAAAAGCGTCTCATCCCTCATAATCTTCAAACCCATAGAATCCATGGTCAACCTAAAATTCATAGAAATGAGATCCCACTTACACTTATAGTTATTTCAATCAAAGCTCCAACCCATGCCTTATGTAATTTTTTTCTAACAATATTCAATCATTCATTCAAAAAACTCCTTCTTTCATCAAAGATTCCTCCAATTTTATTAAAAAAAATAAAATTCTTCCCCTTGATGAGTAGGACACTATGGTTAGCTTTGATGTTGTATTTTTATTCAAAAATATTCATCTTCCTGAAGCAGTTAAACTTATCTCCAAATTAGTCTATTCTGAAACCCTCAACCTCATAAAAATTTGTCTCACCTCCAATCTATTCACCTTTAAAGGGATTTTCTATGAACAGACAAAAGGAACCTCCATGGCCTCATCCCTTTCCCTAGTGGTTTCTAATATTTTTATGGAACATTTTGAAACCTTATCCCTAAATAGCTTTAATATTAAACCCAAATGTTGGTTTAGTTTTGTTGAGAACACCTTTATCATCTTCCATCATGCACATCCCTCCTTGATAGCTTTATTTGATCAACTTAATAACATTTCCCCCCATATTCAATTCACTATGGAAATTCAAAAGGACAATTATCTTCCCTTCCTAGAGATTGATCCATATTTTATGAGAAAAATGAAATGAATACAGATTATTAATAGGTTATTAACACAAAATAATAGAGATACAGTAAAACTAGTTTTCTATTCAATAACGAAATAAGCTGAAACTGTAAAATGCAGCGGAAACAATCTTGCTGGAATGGTGACGGTTTATCTCTGAGAAGAGATGTGAAGGCATTGCGCATTCACAAGAAGAAGGTTACAATGAGGCTCTAAAGGAATTTTTACAATAATCAAGAATGCCAAAAACCCTAGACATCCAAAAACCTAACCCTAGGAGATGAAACGCCAAAAGTCATGTGGGCCCCGTTTGGGTAAGTTAGTACATCAACTTTCCGGGGTCATAACTTTTGCATACGATCTCCATTTTAGGCACGTGATAGCCCGTTGGAAAGGTATCATCGAGGAGATTCATTTTGGTGAAAAAAAATAAGAAGCAGAGGATGAGTACTTTCTCCTAAAAGGTGTTTCTTCGAAGACTTTTTGATGAAAATGGGAGTAGCAAAGGATGAGTACTTGGTCCTAAAAAAATGCACACTAAAATAGTTGAAAATATTCCTAAAATGAAAACATTCACATATTTGGAACAACATCTTTGAAAGGGACATGCCAATTTTTTGTAATGCAAACACAAATGCACAATATTTTTGAATGCATATGCAACAACATATTGTAGTTCATATATGAATAAATTTGAAAAATATATGACAAATGAACATCGAAGGATACACGAAGAGCATGAAGAAATCATAATTGATGCTATGAAAATGATATGTATGCTTGGAAATACAATATTGAATCTTCAATAAATGTTTGTGCAACAAGCGGTCCATATTGTTCTCTCTACCAATGAATAACAATTCAAGATCATGTATATTTATAAATACATATCCAATAGATAACAGATTTTTACTTAAGACATCCCTTTTATTCAAACAAGAACCTAACGACTTAGAAGATGTGATGTGCAAATCGATTTGATTACTATAGTGAATGGCCACATGCCATTAAGAATATCCACCTTGATGAATTTCTCTCCAAGTACAAAACATATGGTACAAGCATATCCAAAATGTAAAGATACGATTCATCAAATATAACAAGCGCATTGATTATGAAATTGTTTGTAGAGAGAAACTATTGCTATATGTCCCTTTCAAAAAAAGTGAATATACATTAAAACATAATTGGCCTACATCGGAAGCTTCTTATTGATTTCACAAAATTAGAATACAAATCAATGAAGCTAAGTTTACATACAATGTCAATCAAACATTGGCAAATAGGGAAAGCATGATTCAACAAGTAGACAATGATCTTCTCGACATTGATGGTACATTGACCAAATGAGGAACAAGCATGGTTGAAGTGAAAAATAAAATTTTCAACCTGACCTATTGGAGGGAAAAGTAGCAAACGAACAACTAATCTTGGATTCCAAGTTTCAAGCAACCCACTTTTTCTTGAGAATAGCGAATATTATAGATTTAGAAGAATATTGAACAGATACCAACAAGAAATTGTCAAGTACATTTCCCTAAATAAATTAAGGGACATGTAGATTCCATTGTGCTTGTTTCTTACACGTGGAGAAGGAACATGAAAAAACTTCACATAAAAAATGATATTCCAAATGCTTATATGAATACACAATGAAGATAACACAGTGGATCCTTAGAAACCAAAGGGATTGATAGTTGTATATACCGCTTACAATGTAGGTGGAACAAAAATCCATTCTACATTTCTAATGCCTTTCAACAACTCCCAATTCATTCCACTTAGTAGAGAAATGTTAGACACATTATCAAGTCTTTATCAAGAACTATAAATTTTCCTCATTGTCGAAGATTCTATGGTAAGAATTTGATTCTTATTTTCAATTGATAGTCGACTAAGAAGAATAAAACATGTACAAATAAAGTACTTTGGAAACATAGATATGGTATTTTGTGGTGATCTTTATCAAGAACAACCCATGCATGATTTCCTAATATTTGAGCACCCTAACATGAACATGTATAGAATAGAATATGACTTTTGGACATATAACATGAAGTGTTATGAATTACATACTACAATATGCTAAAAAATTGAAACGTTTATTGCAATTTTGAATAGGATATAGACAAATAGTCAAACAAGGGATGATTTAGAATATATCAACACAAATTGCATTCTCCCTGCTCCAAATAATCCAACATTCCCTTATCTCTTTTACAAAAACAAATATGTTTCATTGTATAACAGGTCTATTCTATCTCTTATGCCTGGCATAACTTCACCCCTATCCCTCATTGTATCCTAGTTGAAGATATTATTTTTTCTATTCAATCTATTATGCATCATATTCCCATACATGAAGCTGACGAAACTCACCAAGAGTGTCGAAGGATCCTTCATCTTTCCAAGCCTCCCAAATCAAACTTATCCAAAGATGAATTTCAATCCATTCATTGTCTTAACAAAACCTTAATATCATCATCTTAAAAGATGATAAAGGAAATGATACTGTGATAATGAATTCTCGAGACTATGAATACAAAATACTTGACCTTATTCTTTTTTCCTCCGATAATCCTCTCTCGAAAACCCCCATTAATATCATTACTAATATGGTTACTAAAGACATCAAATCTTCTTTTCTAGATCTTGAAATTCAAAAGCATCTCATCCCTCGTAATCCTCAAACCCATAGAATCCATGGTCAACCGAAAATTCATAGAAATAAGATCCCACTTAGACTTATAGTTATTTCAATCAAATCTCCAACCCATGCCTTATGTAATTTTTCACTAACAATATTCAATCATTCATTCGAAAAACTCCTTTCATCAAAGATTCCCTAGTGGTTGCTAATATTTTTATGGAACATTTTGAAACATTATCCCTAAATAGCTTTCATATTAAACCCAAATGTTCAATTTTTTTTTTTGTCAACACCTTTATCATCTGCCATCATGCACATCCCTCCTTGATAGCTTTATTTGATCACCTTAATAACATTTCCCCCTATTTTCAATTCACTATCGAAATTCAAAAGGACAATTATCTTCCCTTCCTAGAGATTGATCCAGATTTTATGAGAAGAACGAAATGAATGCAGATTATTAACTGGTGCTTAACAAAAAATAACAGGGATACAATAAAACTGGTTTTCTATTCAATAACGAAATAAGCTGAAACTCTAAAATGCAGCGGAAACAAGCTTGCTGGAATGGTGGTCGCTTATCTTTGAGAAGATATGTGACAACAGTGCACATTCGCAAGAAGAAGGTTACAATGAGACTCTGAAGGCCTTCTTAAAATAATCAAGAATGCCAAAAACCCTAGACATCCAAAAACCTAACCCTAGGAGATGAAGCGACAAAAGTCATGTTGGCCCCATTTGGGTAACTTAGTACATCAACCTCTCGGGGTCGTAACGTTTGCATACGATCTCCGTTTTAGGCGTGTGATATCCCATTGGAAAGGTATCGTCGAGGAGATTCATTTTGGGGGCCCAATTATGACATCGATAATCATTGAGGATATCAATCCCAAAAAACCTTCATTTAGGCCCTCAAAATGGCCCCGGAAGTTAAAACTGCTAAAAATAGTAAATTGCCAAAATTGTCATAAAACTATTTTGAGCCTATTGGAAAAGGTGGGTTGCCACTGATATCCATTTGGATCAATCCTCCCTCCTTAGGAAGAAATGGTCTCCATTGTGTTGAGGTCCCCCATCATATGAGGAAATTTCTACTAAATTTGGCCTTAGGTGATCCACTTGCCCTGGTGCAGGAGTTGCCCTTCTTTGACAACTCGATAAAGATGGATCCTTTGTTGTGGAGTGTCCTTGATCTATCTGTCCACAATCTGATCATTGGATGCTTGTTGTAGGTAGTCAGGGTTGAGCTCTGTTGGTTTTAGTTGTTCTACTACTTTTGCGGTGTCCAATAATGGAGGGAAATAAGGGCAAAGGAGATCCACATTGAACATTGGGAGCAGACCAAGGAAAGGAGGAATGTTGAGCTCAAAATCATTATCCCCCATGGCCTTGGTGATAGTGTATGGCACATAACAGAGTGGGTGAAGCTTTCGATGGGATCCTATAAGGCGTTCTTTCTGCAAGTGCAACCAAACTTTGTCACCCATCTGAAACTTATGTGGCATCCGATGTTGATCATGGCATTGTTTGTACTTGTCATTGGAATTCTGTAGGATATCTTGAACCTGTTGGCAGATGTGCTAGATCCGCTCAATGAACTAGGTGGATTTGTCAGCTTCAGTTGGAGCAGGAGATGAGTCGGTCAAGGTGATCACAAGGGGAAGTGCAACATCTATGGGCCCCAATGGTTGGAATCCCAACCCCACTTGAAAGGGGTTGTGGCCAGTTGAGCTATGCAGGGCTCAGTTGTAGCTATGCTGGACATAGGGAAGGCTCTCATCCCATGTACAACATTTCTTTGAATTATACATGCGAAGGATATGCACAATCATTCAATTTACAACCTCAGTTTGGCCATCTGTCTGGGGGTGGAACGCCATGGATTTGGTGAGCTTGGTGTCCAACAGTGACCAGAGGCTCGACCAGAATGTGCTGAGAAATCGACTATCCTGATCTGAGATAATGGTTTGTGGTATTCCAAATTGTAACTAGACTTGTTCAAAGAAGATCTTGGTAGTGGCCTCTACTCTGATGCTCTCCTTGTAGGAAAACGAAATCGTCATCTTAGAAAAGCGATCAACAACCACAAAAACACAGTCATTTCCCCGCTTGGTGGATGAGAGGCCCGACATGTAGTCCATTCATATGGATTCCCATGGCCTATCAGGAGTAGGAAGAGGGGTGTACAAGCCCTATTTCTTAGTGGTCGATTTGGTAATAGCGCAGACAGTGCAGGACCTGATATACTTGTCGACCTCCCGTCGAAGTTTCAACTGGTAGAAATGTTTCTATAGCATCACCACTATCTTTTCAATGCCAAATTGTCCTACCACCCGATTGTAGTGGTATTCCTAGATCAGCTTCACTCAGTCACTTGATGGAACATAGATATGGCCCAGACAACACAACAAGCCATCCCAAAGATGGAAATTATCAACAACTGCATTTGCACCCAACATTTGGTAGGTGGTGGAAAAGTCAGGGTCTGTGTCATAGAGTTGGGGCCATCTAGATGTCTCATGGCCACAAGAGTCTAGCACCGTGGTGAGTGTCGCGGCTGGTTGTCTGCTGAGGCAATCAGCGACGCGATTGGTGCTTCCTGTTTTATACTTGATGTTGAGGTGGAATTGTTGCAAGTATGTGGACCACTTTTGATGGTGGTCATTCTGCAATTTTTCCTATGTATGCATGAACTGTAGTGGCTTATGACCAATGTGGATGACTGTCTCCTTCCCAAGAATGTAATGTCTCCACTGGCGGCATGCTTGCACAATGGAGTACATTTCTTTGTTGTAAGTAGGGTACTTATGGACAATATCTGATAGTGTCTCACTATGATAGGCCATGGGGTGGCCGTGCTGAGTGAGAATGGTGTCCGCAACATAGTCTGAAGCATCTGTCTTGATCTCAAAAGGATGTTGCAGGTCTGGTAGTGAAAGTACTGTGGCTGAGCACAAGCGTTAGTTCAAATCATCGAATGCTTGTTGTTAGGACCAGCCCCACACAAATTTCTCCTTACCACCACCCAGTGAGTGTTGTTGGGGCTGGCCAGTCACGAATGACTTGGATCTTGGATGGATCCACATGTACGCCATGCTGATCAATGATGTAGCCCAGGTAATGGACCTTGTCCATGTTGAAGGAGCATTTTTCCAAGTTGGCGTATAGCTTGTGCTACCTCAGGGTCTGCAAAACCTGTTGAATATGCTGCAAGTGTTTGGCCCAAGTCTTGTTGTAAATTAGAATGTCATCCAAATACACCACTACAAAAGTATTGGTGAATGGTCGTAGGATATCATCCATCATCCTCATGAAAGTGGCTGGAGAATTTGTCAAACCAAAGGGCATGACCAACCATTCAAAAAGGCCTTCCTTTGACTTGAAGGCGGTCTTCCATACATCTGTCTTTTCTATTGTGACCTGGTGGTAGCCAGACTTCAAATCAATCTTACTGAAGTATTTGGCCCCCGTGAGTTGATCAAGGAGGTCATCGATTTGGGGAATTAGGTACCAGTTTCTGATTGTGATTTTATTTAGAGCCTGGTAATCAATATAGAGTCACCAGATCCCATCTTTCTTCTGTACCAGCACGATTGGGCTCCCACAAGGTGATGAGATGGGGTGGATGTGCCCCTTGTGGAGCAGTTCTTAGATCTGTCACTTGATCTCCTCATTCTCTAACAAAGAGCAATGATAGACTGGCCCATTGGCTAGCAGTGTGTTGGGGGTTAGATCGATGGGGTGCTTGACCTGGAAGTGCAGAGGTACCCCTGTAGGTGAGGAGGAGATATACGAGTATTCTTCCATGACCTTATCTACTTGCTACTGCTGTGTGGAGAGGTCGGTCGTAGAGACCCTAGATGTGGTTGTGATATTTCTCTTATTCTGAGAGTGAATCACAAAGAAGACAAACTTCGTCGTATGAGAGATGACCTTCCTGCATTGCTTAGTAGAGATCAAGGAAATAGCACTAGGTGGGACTGCCACAGGTATCCTATACAATTTCCTGTTAAAAGTAATAATAACACTATGAGGCCTAGACTCATATACAACATGATGTTTCCATAAATAAGGTTGGCCCAAAAGAACATCACAAACTTTGAGAGGAGCAACATCACACAATACGTTTTCTTTGAAGGGCTTGATGTCGTACGACAGTCGGTATTGTTGGCTGACGCGGAGATCGCTTCCTTGGCAGAGCCATCTAATGGTGTACTATTGTGGGTGTGGCATTGTTAGCAAGGCTAGACGCTTGGTGACCTCTGCTGAGATGAGGTTATTCTGGCTATCGCTATCAATGCTGAAGTGTAGCAGGGTGCCTTTTACCCACAACTATGAATGGAAGAGGCACTATCCTTATTCTGGCTCATCTGGTTCACCAAGTTGGAGCTTGGTGGTAGAAACTGTGGCACTGGGTTCTGCATCAATCATTTGTCTTCCCCTTTCTGGTTCTGGCTCAGAGTCATAATCTGCATCTGATTTAGAGGCTTTCACTTCGGCCACCAGTGACTGCTTTGAGCGACAGTCAGCGATGTTATGCCAAGGGTTCTTATGGAAGTCACACCACTTCCCAATATCTTTCTTTGTCTTTCTGGTGTCCTTATTTGCTTGCGTCTTGGACTGGTTGTCTTGATACTGTCCATCCTTTCTCTGTCCTTTGTTTGGTGGGTTAGGGCCTCCCTTTCTTGGCTTTTGTTGTGAGGGGTTCCCAGACCCAAATTGTTGTATCTTTTGTTTGAGCTTCTGCTTGATTTTGACGACATATTTGTAGGCCATGCCCAAGGATGAGATGTCTAGAAATTCCATTTCGGTCTAGATGTATCTATGCAGAGCACTGTGATACTTGAGCACCAGATGTCACTCTGAATCTTTGATACCCAACTTGGTGCACAAGGTATGGAAGATATTTGTGAAATCTGGCACTGCTTGGTCTCTTTCTTGCCGCAGTGTGGTCCATTTGGTATACAGGTCGTCATAACTTCTGAAAGGGTAGTATTGTTCCTTAATAACATCCATGAAGGATTCCCAGGTGGCCGTGAATGAAAATAATGAGGTTTCCTCTGTTTCCTTTTTCTCACAGAAAGTTTCCCACCAATATTTGACATGGGGAACGACTTTGAGGAGTGCAAAAGTAATCTTTTCTTTATTTGAAAAATTATGGATAGGAAAATACCCTTCTATTTGTACCTTTAACGGGGCGGTGCCTTCGTTCGAAGAAGATGCGTCACCTTTTGGTATCCGTCGAAAGATTTGCGTGAAACTATCCATCATCTCATTCCTCTGTTGCGTGAGGGCTTCCTCAATCAACAATTTGAAAGGATCTCTTATCCCATCATCTTTCTTTTCTCCTGCCATGGGAGGTCGCTTGGGCATGAGAGAGCTTCTTTCCTCAAGAGAAACAAGCTCGAGACCCAACTCTTTGTACTCCAACCTCATTGGGGACATGCATTAATACGACAAGGAGCAGACCACTCTGATACCGCTGATCCAGATTTTATGAGCAGAACAAAATGAATACAGATTATTAACAAGTGCTTAACAGAAAATAACAGAGATACAGTAAAACTGGTTTTCTATTCAATAACGAAATAAGTTGAAACTATAAAATGCAGTGTAAACAAGCTTGCTAGAATGGTGGCGACTTATCTCTGAGAAGAGATGTGATGGCAATGCGCATTCGCAAGAAGAAGGTGACAATGAGGCTTTGAAGGCCTTTTTACAATAAGAAATAATTCCAAAAACCCTTGACATCCAAAAACCTAACCCTAGGAGATGAAGCGCCAAAAGTCATGTGGGCCCTGTTTGGGTAAGTTAGTACATCAACTTCCCGGGGTTGTAACTTTTGCATACAATCTCTGTTTTAGGCATGTGATAGCATGTTGGAAAGGTATCATCGAGGAGATTCATTTTTGGGGTTCAATAATTCCTTCAATAATCATTGAGGAGATCCATCCTGAAAAACCTTCATTTAGGCCCTCAAAATGGCCCTCGATGTTAAAACTGTTAAAAATAGTAAATTGCCAAAATTGTCAGAAAGCTGTTTTGAGCCAATTGGAAAAGGTGGGTGGCCACTGATATCCATATGAATCAGAGATCCTTATATCTCTCCTTCCAGATGGTTCCCTCACCCAAAAGATTTACCAGAAGAAGACACATACTCGCTGTACTTGCATGCTCAGTTGCACCATCATCCATCCCAAACATTTTTTTGTTTAAAACTTTTTTCACTAGATCCATTTGAATCTCCTCTCTTCAATTCCTCGAGAAGGACAAATGCCACTTAACTAAGACCCGCTTAGCTAATGGATACTCTATCTCCAAAATAAACATAGCCTTCCACTCAACTCAAATTTCTAAATCCAGAAATCCTCCTTCCTATTTGCCTCCCATTGCTCGCCTCTCTTTACCTCACATCTTGGGTACCACATATCACATTTCAAGAATTCTATCCAAGAATAATATCCAAACATTTTTTAAGCCATATAAAAATATTAAGCATCTGTTCAAAATGGCCAAGGACAAATCTGACCATGTGTTAGGCCCAGGATTCTACCAGATCCAGTCTACCAAATCCCTTTCTCTTGAGGAAATTCATACATAGGCCAAACCAAAATATCCTTCAAATCATGGCTCAAAGAACACATAGCTCACACAAACCATAATCGAATCACCAAGTTAACTATTGCAGAACATTCCATTAAATATAAGCATCTAATTTTCTTTGACCAAACCAAAATTTTGGCCTCAATGCCCCATTACTCCTCCCGGAAGCCCTAGAAATTGAAAAAAAACCCAATAAATTTAATCAACTCTCATTCATTTCCTTAATTGAACTGATCTTTAATTTTAATCTAATTAGTTTTACAACCACGTTCTCTAATTTTTTTTCTCATTTAATCCTTGTTTCTTAACTTGACTTCTTAATTGCATCTTTACCATTGTTTTTAAACTTTCACATAATCATTAGCCATAACTCTTTAATACTCTTTTATAGTCATTTCCACATTTCTTGATATTCCCCCTCTTTAATTATTTGTTTACTTGGTCTTCTTTGTTTAATTCCCTCTTCTCTTTTAATTTAATTTAATTTAATTTCTAATTTATTATTTACCCCATTGTCATTTCTAATTTATTAGTATCTGATCTAGCAATGTTCCCTTTTCAGGGACTTTATTTATTTGAAAAGATAATAAATTAAATTAGAGATTGTTATTATCCCAATCTTATTTATGTCAACTACTATATTTTTTTTATTACTCCTCCATCTCTTTAATACTCATTGGCCAATCTGCTCTTTTAAATACCTAACTCAACACTATTTTTCATCATATGAACTTCATTTTTATGTAATAATGGATAGAGTATTACTCTAAACATTTAATTCAAAACATTCTACACAATTTAAATTTAACTCTAGAATGATTATACAAACATGCAGACCAAGATTTTCAACCTCTATGGAGAGGATTGTAAGTTAAATTTAACTCTATAATGATTATACAAACATGCAGACCAAGATTTTCAACCTCTATGGAGAGGATTGTCTCAAAGAGAGGGCTTTAAGATGGCGAAAACAATTGTTGATCTTACCTTCCTCAAGGGATTTCAAGACTCTCTTATCCTCCCTCCTTTCACACGAATTCATCAACATTGTCGAAGGCCGCTCTCAACCACATTCTTACTTGGACCAACCATGCCATTCACCGTGCAGAAATCCACTTTGTCAGGTCAAATATTATCCTCTTATCTCGCAAAACTCTCCTCTATTATTTCTTTCGATATCTGGTCTATTCTGGATCGTAAATCTTTAGGTACAACTTCTAATATTTTTGAATTAACCACAGCCAAGCAAATACGCAAATTTATTCATTTATTCAATAATCATCATTGTTCTACTGAGCAATCTCCTCGTTCAATAATAAACAACTCTGTCTCTGAACCCTTGCTCATCACCTCTTCTTGTCTAGAATAGTCCTGGATGTCCTGTCCTTGATCCAACCAAAATTTTGTTTCACTTTCCCTAGATTCCTCATAATCTGCTGTTTTGGATATTAAAGCCATTGCGGCCCTTACACCTGCGCCACAACCTCACGATCCCTTACTTCTACCAACACCAATCACTTGCTTCTCCCACCAAGATGGTTGGCCTCTTTCCAATGAATCAAGATTCACATTCCTCAAATAATAGAGGAGCCCTTCAACCATCCTGCAACTCTGCATTACTTTCTCCACCGCCCTCTAGTATTACCGCTGGTTTCAGCTTGCAAAACCCTAAATTCCAATCTCTTTCTCCTATCTCACGATCTTCCATTACTCTAGACACCACTTTAATTTATAGCAATTTGATTTCGTCTAATTCGACTTCCTTCTTTACCCTCGATGCCCATCAACCTTCCAACAATATGGTTACAGTTGCTCTGCCACCCCTAATATTTTCCGCTGGTTTCTGCTCACAAAAACCAACTATAAACCCTAATCAAACCAATCATGCATTATCAACTTTTTCTAACATGAACCCTAAGCCTAATTCCCTTGATTCATTAGCTCATATTCAATCGCTCGACTCGTTTTCTCCTAATACTCTTAACTCAAACTCTCCTCAAAATAGAAACCCTTATAACCATTGTCCTTCCTCTAAAACATTGTTTTATCCTTTTCTTTATAGCGATCAAGATAATGTAGTTTTAATTTCTAATGACACAAACATATCCACTTTCCTTTTGGAAATCCACTTTCCCTTCATCTTCCAAAGGCTTAATTAATTGTAAAAAGAATCAAATCATTCATAATCCTTCGCTTGAGGAAAACAAAGTTATCACTAAACCCATTGGCGATCCTTTGATCTATTCCAGCCTTATCTCCATCTCCTTGAGAAAGGTTTCAAATTCGCCCCTGCCCCTCATTGTATCCTACTTGATATTATCTGTTCCATTGAATCTATTACACATCATCTTTCCACACACGAAGCTGAAGAAATTCACCAAGAGTGTGGAAGGATTCCTTGTCTTTATAAATCTCACAAACTGAACTTATGCAAAGCTGAATTTCAACTTAACGAAAACAGTAATATCATCATCTTAAAAGCTGATAAAGGCAATTCTAATGTGATAATGAATACCTCGAACAACAAATCCAAACCACTTGAATTTCTTTCTTCTTCCTCCTACAAACCTCTCCAAAAAAAACCCCATTAATATCATTACTAATATGGTTACTAAAGCCATCAAATGTTGCTATCTAGATCGTGATATTCAATAGCATCCATAATCCTCAAACCCCTAGAATCTATAGTAATCCTAAAATTCATAAAAATGATATTCCCCTTAGAACTATAGTCAATGCCATCGGATCTCCAACCCATGCTCGATCTCGTTTTCTCGCTAACATTATTCAATCATTCATTGCGAAAACTCCTTCTTTGATCAAAGATTCCTCCGATTTTATTTAGAAAACTAAACTTCTTCACCTTGATGAACATGAAATTATGGTTAGTTTTTATGTTGTATCTTTATTCACAAATATTTGTGTTCTTGAATCCCTTGACATTATATCCAAATGACCATTCTGAAACCCTCAACCTCATAAATTTTTTTCTTACCTCCATTTTCTTAACCTTTAAAGGGAGTTGTTATGAATAGATAGAAGGAATAGCCATGGGCTCATCCCTTTCCCGAATGGTTGCTAATATTTTTATGGAACATTTTGAACCTTCACCCTAAATATATTTCATCTTAAAACCAAATGTTGGTTTCATTTTGTTGAAGACACGTTTTTCATCTGGCCCCATGGACATCCGTCCTTCATAGCTTTCTTTGATCACCTTAATAACATTTCTCCCCATATTCAATTCACTATGGAAATGCAAAAGGGCAATTCTCTTCTATTCCTGGATGTCCTCATCTCTCGCCTAGATGGTTCCCTCACCCACCAAGTTTACCAGAAAATGACGCATACTAACAGACACCTACATGCTGAGTCTCACCATCATCGATCCCTAAAATTTGTTGTGTTAAATTTTTTTATCACTTGAGCCATTCAAATCTCCTCTCCTCAATTCCTAGAGAAAGAGAAATCCCAGTTAACTATGACCCTCTTAACCAATGGATACTTTATCTCCGAAATCAACAAATCCTTCTGCTTAGCTCAAATTTCTAAATCAAGAAATCCTCCTTCCTCTTCCCCTCTCCTTTCTTACCTCTCTTTACCTTGCATCGAGGGTACCATGGATCACATTTCAAGAATTCTATCCAAGAAGAATATGAAAACGTTTTTCAAGTCATATAAAACCCTTAAGCATTTGTTCAAAATGACCAAGGACAAATTCAACCTTATGTTAGGCCTAGGAGACTACCAAATCCATTTCTCTTGCATCAAATCATACATAGGCCAAACAGGAAGATTCTTCAAATCCGAGCTCAAACAACACAGAGTTGAAAAAAAACATAATCAAATCATCGAATCAACTATTGTGAAACATTCCATTAAATCTAAGCATCTAATTTTCTTTGACCAAACCAAATTTTGGCGTGAGCACCTATTACTCCTACCATATCATTCCAGAAGCCCTCAAAATCGAAAATCACCCCAATAACTTTAATCATCAAGATGGTTACAAACTTAGCGAATCATGGAAACGCCTCATTCATTTCCTTGGTCACTAATATTTTGTTTTAATCTAATCAATTTTCTAACAATAATCTCTAGTTTTGTTTCTCATTTATCCCTCATTTCTTAACTTGACTTCTTAATTACATCATTAGATTTGCTTTTAATTTTTCACATAATCATTGGCCATATATCTTAAATCCTCTTTTATACTTATTTCCACATGTCTTTCCATTCCCCCTCTTTAATTATTTATTTACTTGGTCTCCTTTGATTATTTCCATGTGCTCTTTTAATTCAATTTAATTTAATTTACTTTATAATTTATTATTTGCCCCTTTTTCATTTCTAATATGTTATTATCCAATCTCGCAATGTTCCCTTTTCAATAGATTTATTTGAAAAGATAATAAATTTAATTAGATACTCGATGCTCTATTTTTACCTAATAAATAAATTCAATCTTTAATTCATTAATCTTAAAACTTACTTTCAATGGTTGATTTAATATCTAATAATGAATTCCCTAACCTCCTTAACTACTTTTATTACTTTATAACGATTTTGTTATTATTCCAATCTTATTTTATCTCAACAACTATACCTTTTTTTCTTTCCTACTTCCCCCATTTAACTGTCACTTACTATTCTTCTCCTTTAAATACCTAAATCAACGTTATTTTCCATCATATAAGCTTCATTTGTCCCTAATGATGGGTAGAGTGTCGACTTGCAACTTTGGATGCTTCAAAACCTTCTACAGAGTTTAACTCGAGAATTATTATACAACAAGAAACTTTTAGTCATTGCAATTGATGAAGAGGAAGACTACTGCGGTGGTGTGCGATGCCATGAACATACCAAAAAATTTCCTTCGGAACTTTTTCTAAAATTAGATATCCTTGTTGAAATATATGCATGTAACTACGATTCACAAGATGGTTTAGTGAATGGTGAAAATGGAATAGTCAAATATTACACAAAAAGAGATAAATTTGATGTTTTATAGATGAAGTTTTATGATCCGCATATTGGACATCGCTAGGCTAAGAGGTTATATCCTGTATATAGCATAGACATTTCTCTTGTCTGGATACCCATATAGTACATAGTGAAGCCAATATCGAGAAAAGAGATGACAGGTCATTTGAAAATCTATAAACACTTCCCAGTTCAACTTGCATGTGCACATACAATAGAAGATCATAGGGAATGACCTTGGACAATGTTGCATTTGATCTCACTAGGGTGTGCACACATGGATTGGTTTATACAACATTGTCACGTGTAAGGAGAAAAAAGTCTTTGTGTCTTATAATTTCTTTGACAGTGGATAAATTCAAAAACAAACAAAATATCATTATTAAGATGCAACGTCTAGCCAACAATGCAAAATGGAGTCTAGAATATGATTGGAGACATGTATCTCAATTTTTTCACTAAACATGTGTACTTTTCATGCACATATCAATGGCATAAATACTAACTATTATACAATGCAATATGATATTTTTTCATTCAAGAAACATATACGACATGGCCAATGTAAAATGAAGAATTTGCATGTTTCAATTGTGTCTCGAATTGCAATAAACATCGCATGATGATACTAGTCAAAAAACATCTTCCAATATTGGATCATATGCATTTTGAAGAAGCAAATTTTGAGGTTCTTGTAGCAAGAGAAACAATAAAATGATTTCATATTTTCATAATGAATATATATGTAGGACCATTTGCAATTCTGGCTAGCATAGTGAATGTGATTGCAAAAGCATTGTGCAATTGATCATGTATAGTCAAATGCAAACAATGAACAATACAATTTTTTTTTATATTAAATAGATATTGAAGTGATCATGATATAATTTATTTTCTACTTTCAACCTGAAATGCATGTACATCATTGTAAACATTGTCATATTGGATTTCATTGACATCTGAACACATATTGGCATATGTTCATTTTTTTTTACATATTCACAATTTTTTATCTCCTTCTTCTTGAAGCAAAGCATGATTTCATATTATTATTACATATTTATAAACTTCTTGTTTCTGTGTTGAATCAATAAATTGTGTTGAACATGAAAAGCAACTACCATATAACAGATTCTGATGGAAGAGAATAAAACATGAACACTTTGTATTATTATGTTTCTTTTCAATTCACTAGATAACCATAGCATAGATAGGATCACTCAGAAATACACATCACAAGAGAAGCAACATTTATCCTGGGAAACCCTCATGGGGTAAAAAACCCAACAAAATCTTCCTTAATATAGATATCCAATACAATGCCAAGCGAATAAACCAAACAATATAGAAATTCCTCTCCCAGGTATGTGCCTCTCTCTCTTTTCCTTATTCTCCAACTGCAACTCCAAACTTGAGCTCTAATGAACAAGTGAGTATGTGAACAAATGAGGAATTAGCCTCTCTTATTTATACAATATGGAAGGTGTGAATTGAGGTGTTTCTTTACTGGCAGGGCTGACTTCTTATTCTGTGTGGTTAGAACCACCTTAAATTAGTCTGGGGGCCGACTTATTATTCCGGGTGGGAGAACCACCTTAATTTAATCTCGGGGCCTACTTCTCATTCTGCCTATTACAATTAAGGTTTGACCAATCCACAAAAGGGGATTTGGCCATTTACAATACCCGACATGATCAATCCACAAAAGGGGATTGATCTAATGTATAATACATCAATAATAAATAGAATACTCGTTGCAGTTACAATATTTCAACACACCCCCTTAACAAGAAGGGTATTCTACAACAACATCAGGCAAGAGAGAGGGCATCATCATCAACAACATCTTGGAACACTAACTGGCATATCTATAAATCATCGTAATTTTTTCTCATCATCATCATTCACAACATGGAGATGGAGTAGCATCATCATCTTCTTTAGCATGAGGCTAAAGTAATATCATCAATATATTTAGCATGAGGATAAAATAACATCACCATATTCAACATTAAACATGAAATAACACCATCATCATCATCTTTAGTAAGAAGCTGGAGTGGCATCATCATCTTAGGAAAGAAGCTAAAGTGGCATCATCTTCAGCAAGAAGCTGGAGTGGCATCATCAACATCTGCATCAACATGGATTAGTATAAAAATAATACATCATCATCATCAATAACATCAAAAACACGACACAAGGGCTGGAGCATCATCAACATCATCACTAGACTAAGATTCTTCAGCACGAGGCTGGCATCACAACATGAAGCTAGAAACACATCATCACAGCATGAGGTTGGCACATCATCACAACATGAGGCTGACACATCATCACAACATGAGTTTGACATGTCATCAAAACGAGGCTGGAATCAAAACAATTAAGTTTGCATATAATCATAGCACGAGGCTGGCACATCATCACAACAATTAAGCTGGCATGTCATCAACACGAGGTTGGCATCACAACAATTAAGTTGACACATAATCACAACACGAGGCTGGCACATCATCACAACAATTAAGCTGGTATGTCATCAACACGAGGCTGACACATCATCACAACAATTAAGCTGGCATGTCATCAACATGAGGCTGGGATCACAACAATTAAGTTGGCACATAATCACAGCACGAGACAGGCACATCATCACAACAATTAAGATGGCATCACAACACTAGGCTAACACATCATCACAACAATTAAGCTAGCACATCATTACAACATTTTGTGGTACTCTGATAGATACAAAGAACCTGCTTAGTAATCAAAAAGATTCCCTAGGATATGAAATCCTAATGGAACTACCACGTGGTACTCTGACAAACCCAAAGGATCTGCCCATGAATCATAAGATTCCCTGGGATATAAAATCCTAACGGAGATACCACTACTGATCAAAATACCATAGTATCATCAACACTAATCCCCCTTTCAAGGGAGGTCCTTTCAGACTATACCAAGCTTATCTTGAAAGTTCTCAAACTTTACATGATATAGAGGCTTGGTCAACACATCAACAACCTGTTCATTCGTGCTAACATATTGGAGATTTATGGCTCCTCCCTGCACCATGTCATAGATGTAATGATATCAGATCTCTATGTGTTTCGACTCATTATGGAACAAATCGTCTTCATACAAATCTGGTTGTCACATAGGATCACGGTGGCTTCCCTCTCCAGATCAACTAGATTTGTCAACAACAACCAAAGCCATACAGTTTCACAATTGGCGTAACATGCAACAATGTATTCGACTTCTGTCGTACTGAGGAAAATACTTGATTGATTCCTACTCTTCCATGAAGTCATGGCTGACCTCAGACTGAAACAACATTGTGAAGTGCTCTTTCTATCAGAAACACTTCCATCTCAATCTGAATCGGTGTAACCACTCAATCTGAAGTCATGATTGCTAGTATAATAGAGACCAAAATCCAATGTACCGTTACGGTATCTCATCATATATTTTGCAGCAACAATGTGAACACATCTGGGTTCTACCAGATACTAACTCAAGGAAAAACTTATATCTAGCCTGGTATTCATCAGACACATCATTGAACCAATAATCTGTCTATACAGAGTAGCATCAACCAATTCTGATGAGGCATCAACCAAAAGCTCCAACTTCGTTTCCATGGGCGTGTAGATGGATTTATATTTCAACATGTCAAACCTCTTCGTTTTAACTGCATACTTCCCTTGGTTAAGGAAGATCTTCGATGTGCTCTGCCAAACTTCAAGACCTAAGAGATAATGCATTTAGGTCTTCCATCAAGCTATGTAGAGAGCTTCCTCTGCAATCTATGATGAGCTTTTTTTCATATTGTGAAGAATACATCATCTAGATAGAGTAGTAACATCACTCAATCATCATTCATAACCTTGAGATAAAGGTTAGAATCAAATTTACTCTTGGTAAAGCCCATGCTCATTAGGAAACTGTCGATTCTTTCATACCAATCTCTACAAAGATTCCTTCAACTGGGAGACATGAGTCTTTCTATCTTCAATATTCAAATAAAATTTTCTCATTACATTGTACTAATCTGCTACACTTGCTCAACTACAATTTAATATGCACAATCATGTGCTAGCTCTGTGTGCTCTTTGCAAAGCACTATCTGTCTCACTATCTCAGAGTATGTCCTCTACTCTCTCTGTAATTTTTCCTTCTAGAACTGGGACTCTGCACCTGCACCTGCTCTAAGGCTGAGAGTGATTGCTTCATCCTCACTGTGGTTGCTGAAATATGTGAGTAAATCCTCTTATTATATCATGAAAACAACTTCAATTGAAACTGAGAGTGGCTCAATAATAGACACTGAATATATCTTTTCTTCTTTCATGGAGGTAACACTATCTTTCCTCATAGTCATGTCTCCATGACCCGACTAATATACTACACCAACTGCCACTTAATTTTATTTATGGGGATTTCTCCCGCTGCATCTCATACTATATATGAATCATGGTTGTTCTAGTTATCTTCATAAATACTGGAACTATTTATTCAATAAGAATCTCATCATAGTCTTCTCCCTTTTGCTAGGAGAATCCTCTGGACACCCATAAGGATTTGTACATCTACAACATGCTTGATCTGTATAGATCAATCTTGGAATTCAATAGTGACTTCTCCTCTAGTCTCACAGAAGAATACATATCTTGGTCTTTCTTGACTAGATTCCTTCTTTGTCACTGAAACAAGGGAGTCTTCCCATGAGATTTTATTTCTCCTAGAATTTTTTGAAGCTACGATCTAGTCTTCTCACAGGATCTATCTCCCAATCCTGGGAGATGTCTCTTCATATGATCCTTTCTGAGATTAGGCTTACTCTTGATTTCTAAGGACTTCGTCATGTCTTACAAGGTATACTTGGTGTTGAATACCAAGTCTAAATATGAAAAGCTGAGTTTGACTTCAAGTGAATTCTTCTTCTTGTCAAAGTGGCTTCATTCTTATTTGAAAAATTCTATTGTGATTTCTTGTTCTAATGTTCGATCATCTTTGGAGCCTTATGTTCCTTACAATCAATCTTCATATATGATACCCTGAATCTAAAAAGGTAGCTTCTTCTTCATCTTCTTTGGTACACGAGTGTTTATGGTCATGTACATAGTTTTCTTCATATCTCATCTAATATGTTTCCTTCTGCAACCTTCACTATACATTCCTTAGAGTTATCACCTGTGACCTGAAACAAGGTCAACAAAACAACAAGCAAGAATAATACTCTTTTGATAATA